>JAWQFJ010005926.1:77500-95000 GCA_034096865.1 Theodoxus fluviatilis | reverse complement strand
GAAGTGCTTGTGGTTAAAAAACAACAAAAACTTAAATACTCCTAAAGAGAGAGTGAGGATAGGGAAAAAGAAGTGGGGTGGGGGATCGAGGTTAGCAGTCGAGTAGAGGTAAGAATATCAGGTGGGGAGGTGTACTTGAGAGTGGAAAGAGGGGAGGTTGGGGGGAGGGGCGGGGGGGGGGGGGGGGGGAAGCGAGCCGGGAAGATGCGAAGGGTTGAGGACGATGGGAAGGAGAGGCTAAGTAAGCTTAAAATTAATAAATCCGAATGATGAAAAAATGTTAATCAAAGCGTCAGACTTTTCGTTGTATTATAAGGCTTGTTCAGGAGTACGAAGCGCTGCATGAGCGCTTCATTTTGGCAATTGAGCGTTCTTTGTCTCTCCTGAACACCTACAGATTTAGTGCAGCGCTTCACTTGTTAAAGGGGAGGTAAATCTTCTGCGCCCCATGTTGTGTTGCTAGACGCTAAGAAAGTGTTTTCTTTGCCACAGACATCGTTTATGCACGTTTAAATGTATTCTTCATGAATAAAGTCCACTACTGTGCCATTACTCGCTCATACAGAGCGCTTGGGGCAAATAAAGCCCGTTTCAGTCCCAAAATGATGTTTCTGAGGGTTATTTTACGCACCGACGGTCAGTGCAGAATCGAAGACGCCATTTTGAAAATTGTGTGAATCACCTCGGATCTGTGATGCACAGAGCTGAGTGAATTACGCCCCAAAATTGCTGTTCAGGAGTGAAATTTGCAGCGCTTCACAGCGCTGCGCCTCCTGAACGAGCCTCTAGACTGAATGCAGCACTTAGTGCAAAGATAGCGCAATCGTAACAAAGAGAGCTGGTCTGGTGGAGGTGCTCATTACTTCAAGGAAGTACCGGTGAGGCTGCACGCTGACAGTACTAGCTAGTGCGCTCAGGTCACTCCCATGGATTCCCAGAGTAGCCATCCCTTTAATTGTGGCGAGGGCTTGCAGTCATTGCGGTTTTGGATTGCAGTTTCACAAATGCCTTTGGTTGTGACAGAGCCCACAAAAATGTCATATTTGCATTAAAAAATATCCATCCCCATCCTCCACCCCTCTCTCCTGGACATTAGGTTTTGCCCTCCGGCCTCCTTCCACAACTGACCCGGGTTGGCCGCTCTTTAGCTAGGCTTGACCTAATTTTGGAGCGAGGTATAATGTAGCTCTACAGTCGCTCTGGTCAGTCTGACCCTACCACGGGTTGAGTGGCTCTGCCAAGTGCAGATAGCTGAGGACCAAGAGGTCATCACCTCGCTGGCTCCTTGGAGACCTCATCACGTGGGCGCGTTGCCAGGAGCCACTCTACATAGAGAATAAGATACACAGGATAATCCATCAAACCCCATATCCGTGATGTGCAGATCCTTATATGTGTCTGTTGGGTGTGTGTGTGTGTGTGTGAGTGTGTGTGTGTGTGTGTGTGTGTGTGTGTGTGTGTGTGTGTGTGTGTGTGTGTGTGTGTGTGTGTGTGTGTGTGTGTGTGTGTGTGTGTGTGTGAGAGTGTGTGTGTGTGTGTGTGTGTGTGTGAGAGAGAGAGAGAGAGAGAGAGAGAGAGAGAGAGAGAGAGAGAGAGAGAGAGAGAGAGAGAGACATAGGTGTCAAGTCTCACGTATTTTGCGTGAGTCTCACGCAATTTCAGTGATTTTCAAGTCTCACGGCGTGAGACGAAAACCTCACGTATTTTTGCGTTTTAGTCGGACTGATTTTTTTTAAAGGTTCGTCTGAGGACAGTGTGAAAGTGTATACAAGCCTCGCGTTAAGTGCGCGATTTGCGGAAGTCAGGGGCCGAAAATCGCTTCTCGCGCATGCGTAGTGTGCTACAACAAAGAAATTCATAGCGCAATTATGGCGTCTTCTTCGAAACCGCCTGCGAAAAGGGCTCGGTATTCTTCGAAATACCAGTGTGAGTGGGAAACGGATAAAGAGTTTCAGGGGCAGATCAGCAAGTCGGATGCAGGCTCTGATTTTGCTTACTGCAAGTCATGCAAACGGTCGGTAAAGGTATCGGCGTCGGGGCGATTTGACATAGTTCGCCACTTCGCATCTTCAAAGCACAAAGAAGCTTTTAAAAAAGCAAAACAGCACATCCCTCTTGATGTTACATTCCGGAGGCAGGCTAACAACTTGGACCAAGGAAAGACCGTGCCTCAGTCAGAGATTCTCTTCTGCCAATTCCTTGCAAAACACAACCTGCCAGCGACAACCGCCGACCATTTCACCATTCTCATGAAAAAGATGTTCCCTGACTCGAAAGCGGCCCAAGCCTTCTCCTGTAAGAGGACCAAGGCAACACAAATCATCAAACGATGCCTGGCTACAGAATTGACACCCCACCAGCCACAGAACACAAGTTCTTGCATGATGTTCGACAGTTCTACACAGCCTGTGTCCAGAAAATGTTGAACAAGTTCCCATTTGGAGAATAGATCCTGGAACATCTTCAGGTCCTGGACCCCAGCAAGAGAGAGCAGCTGCCATACACTGGCATTGTGACACTGGCAATGCAATTTGCTGATGATGTTGACCAGGAAGACCTGAAAGAGGAGTGGGAAGACTTTGAACTCCTGGGTGAGGGTGAGCTGGTACTTTTGGATCAGAATGGAAAAGCCAAAACAATGGATGTTGTCTGGAAGGAGATGCTCACAATGAAAACACCTTTTGGAGAAGTTAGGTTCCCTCTGCTTGGCAAAGTGTTGCCTTCTCTTCTGTGTCTGCCCCACAGCAATGCTGACAGTGAGAGAGTGTTCTCAATGGTGAGAAAGATCCACACAGATGCCAGAAGCAGTCTGGCTCCTGACACCCTGGCAGCTTTCTTGCAAGTGAAGATGAACTCTGATGAGTGTTGTCATGATTTCCGGGTGACTTCCACAATGCACAAGAGAGCAAAGGGTTGTACTGATGAGTACAACAAAGAACATCAGTGACTGTGAGGTACTGTAGAAGGATGTAAATAGAAAACTGAACATGTGAGTGAGGGGGAGCAGTGGATGTATATAGAGAACTGTCAGAACTGAACCAGTGAGTGAGAAGGATCAGTGGATGTAAATAAAGAACTGTCAGAACTGAACTTGTGAGTGAGAAGGATCAGTTGATGCAAATAGAGAACTGTCAGAACTGAACATGTGAGTGAGGGGGAGCAGTGGATGTAAATAAAGAACTGTCAGCACTGAACTTGTGAGTGAGGGGGAGCAAAGCTGTGGATGTAAATAGAGAACTGAACATGTGAGTGAGAAGGATCAATGGATGTAAATAAAGAACTGTCAGAACTGAACTTGTGAGTGAGAAGGATCAATAGATGTAAATAAAGAACTGTCAAAACTGAACTTGTGAGTGAGGGGAAGCAGTGGATGTAATTTATAGAGAACTGTCAGAACTGAACATGTGAGTGAGAAGGATCAGTGGATGTAAATAAAGAACTTTCAGAACTGAACTTGTGAGTGAGGGGGAGCAGTGCTGTGGATGTAAATAGAGAACTGAATATGTGAGTGAAAAGAAGCAGTGGATGTAAATAAAGAACTGTCAGAACTGAACTTGTGAGTGAGGGGGAGCAGTGCTGTGGAGGTAAATAAAGAACTGTCAGAACTGAACTTGTGAGTGAGGGGGAGCAGTGCTGTGGATGTAAATAAAGAACTGTCAGAACTGAACTTGTGAGGGGGAGCAGTGCTGTGGATGTAAATAGAGAACTGAATATGTGAGTGAAAAGAAGCAGTGGATGTAAATAGAGAACTGAACACACAACTAATGAGTAAGCCTAATGTGGAGCAGTGGATGTAAACCAAATGACTTAATGAGTGATGTACAGTACTATTTTATATTAGCAGTATACATGTGCTTGTGTAATTAAAAAAACCCTCCACATATTTTGCCGTTTTCACGGGTTTTGTTTCATTGCCGCGCGAATCTCATGACAAAGTGATCAATCTCATGACAAATCATGCAAAATCTCATGACAAAACACTAAAAGTACTTGACACCTATGGAGAGAGAGAGAGAGCATCCTACAAAAAAGGAAAGGTAGCGACGATAAAAGCTGTGCGAGCAGGATCAAGCGATGACAAAACGACATCTTAGTCCAAGTATACAATGGATATATGTAAGTGCCGGGGTCGGGTGTACAGTTACTGAAAAAAAGAGTAGAAGACAAGCAACCGACTGTTTCTTTCATGAGCAAGTCTGGCCCTGAAGAGGGCCGTTTGGGGGTTGTACTGCCGCCGATGCGGGTAATCACCGCTACAGGATGGAGAGGCAGCGGGTTGGCAGGGGCATGCAGCGATGCTCTGTATTTCTTTACGGCAAGCTTTCGAAGCTGAGGCTTCTTCATCAGGCCTCAGCTTCGAAAGCTTGCCGTAAAGAAATACAGAGCATCGCTGCACGCCCCTGCCAACCCGCTGCCTCTCCATCCTGTAGCGGTGATTACCCGCATCGGCAGTACAACCCCCAAACGGCCCTCTTCAGGGCCAGACTTGCTCATGAAAGAAACAGTCGGTTGCTTGTCTTCTACTCTTATTTTCCAAGTATACAAGTCAGTGTGTATTTGTACCAAGGCCTGAGGATAGGTAATTTTCTTGACCCGGTACATCCAGGTCATGTCCTCAATCAAACGCCTCGTTGTGCCTGAACTGGTCTAGCCTGGTTTTGTTCTATCTGGAATGTTTCGACTTCACCTCCACTTGAATGACCTTATCTTGACCACTAATTGTCTTGTTCTTTGTTCTGTAGTTCTCCCATTAGAAGCACGCCTTACCCTTGGAAGATTCGGACTGTGCGCAGGTGTGTTTTCCGTAAGACATCCATCATCACATCACATGCATGGCAATGACCCCGCCTTCACCTTTTGCCAAGCTGACGCATGCCCTGAGGTGAGGGTTCCTTTCAAAGTGTGGGTATTGGGGAGGGGGTAGGAGGGGGTGGGGGTAGGGGAGTGGGGAAAGTGTAGGGGATGGAGGGGAGGTAGAGCGGGGAGAGAATGCAAAAGGTGGGGTCATTTCGGACTGTAAGGGGATGGTTTGGTGAAAGGTACAAAGGTGTTTGTTTAGATTTGAATTAGACCAAGAAAGTGTATCTTACACATTCAGTGTGTGGGTGGAGATGCAGAAATGAGAGTAGGCAACGGGGATGAGGGTAGGGTGGGGGAATGGTGTAGATGGGAAAATTAGGAAGATACTCTGTGTGTGTGTGTGTGTGTGTGTGTGTGCGCGCACGCGCGCGCGTGTGTATATGTGTCTGTGCGTGTGTGCCAAATTTTGGGGGGAAGTGAGAGAACGGAGTAGGGTAGAGGGATAAAACGGTACAGTAGAGATTGACACTGTTAGCATCACACAACTAAAAGAAAAAGTGTTTGTCCTCACAAATGGTTAAAACACATATATAGTCTGTCAGAGTCATTGCTAAGTCAAAGGTAGCTCTCACAGAGCCCAATCTGATAAGAAGCTTATGTATAGTTTTTAAACACTTGTCACAGGTGTACGAGCGATGATAACACAAAAGGACGAGTTATTTACATTTAATAAAATAAGCTTTAACCATGCTTCAATATGAGAGAGAGAGAGAGAGAGAGAGAGAGAGAGAGAGAGAGAGAGAGAGAGAGAGAGAGAGAGAGAGAGAGAGAGAGAGAGAGAGAGAGAGGAGAGGGGAGGAGGAAAGGAAAGGAAGGCGAAGATGAGATAGACGTTCTGTGACAATCTCATATCCTTTCGAAGTACTATACTTAAATGCTGCTAGTCTTAGATGGACATTTGTACAGTTAGAATCAGACAGGTATTAGGAAAACTCTTCCAATTACAATCGTTACAAAATTAAAGAGAATTGTTCTAAATTAGTGATGGGAAAATGTACACGTACATTCACATATTCCATCATTAAGAAAAGCACATCCCTCCCCCTAAACACCGACTATGTACATGACCTAAAACTAACGTAGCACAATTCTGGTAGAATTGTCAAGTCAAAGGGCAGCCCTATTTCGAGCAACCTGGATTGTAATCATTCATTCAGGCACAGGTTAGGGTGAGTGCCAGGGGAAGCCCCTTCACTTCCCAGGTCTTCACCTGTAGACAGAGTTCGAAGTTTTTACATCATAATGTATTGAGAGAGAGAGAGAGAGAGAGAGAGAGAGAGAGAGAGAGAGAGGAGAGAGAGAGAGAGAGAGAGAGAAAGAGAGAGAGAGAGAGAGAAGAGAGAGAGAGAGAGAGAGAGCGAGAGAGAGAGAGAGAGAGAGAGAGAGAGAGAGAGAGAGCGAGAGAGAGAGAGAGAGAGAAAGAGAGAAAGAGAGAGAGATTTATTTTGGAGGCCATTGGCACATTGCATTATGAGGAAATGTTTGTATCGCGCAATTCTATTTCAGCTATGATTGCCTTATCCACAATCCCTCAATAAGCGAGACGTGTTCAAGCACTTGCATAAATACTACAACTTTGTATACTCTTCTACTCCCTAAATTTGTGTTCTCTTAAACTTAAATCCATAAAGGATATACATTGCCAATGAACGAGTCATTTTCTTGTCTGTGACGTGTTAATGTGGTGTGTCAATATAAATAATCTTTCACTGCTGACTATTATAGACTACTATCCACGGGTTTTCATACAAAACCCAGTCACCATGTTTCTGCAACTATAAATAGCATAAAAAGGGGAGAAACAACAACAAAAATAGACAACTGAGGAGTAAAGTCAGTTTCAATAATAAGTTTAATCAATGATAACAATTAAAAGAAAAGCCCACCCCAAAAAGTGGCCACCCCAAAACAACAACACACTCCGACCTCACACGTGCCCAACGTAAACACTCACTCGCCCCAGTGGGCGGGGTTTTTACCGGCTTCTAGGAAAGCGGCTCGGGCTCGGCCAATCACAGCAGCCGCTGAGATTGACCTGGGCTCCGAGCCATAATTAGCATACAACGGCAGCGAGCTGCCTTGCTTGTGAATGAGTTCACTCTTACAGTGACTGAAAAAGGTGTCCTCCCTCCGTCAACACGATAACGGCAGAGAGAAGGGTGAAATGACAATCAGTACAACTCAATTCTCTAGACAAGAATTAGTTCAACATGCAGTGGTTCAAAAACTCCAATCACACCGTCTTGCAGCAAGGTAGGGGGATAGCGTCTTTCAATAGACCTTCTGCTCAGGCTTCCAAGGATAGCGTCTCTATTAACTGTCCAGATTGGTTTGACTACCACTTACTGATAAGCACTTCAGCAACACTGGGATCACAGTTCATCAAGAGTTCAGCTGTCGACCTCGACGGGTAAAGATTTATAGAAAAGCCAATGCTTACCAAAGTCGTCTCTCTTCGCACAAGAAGACACACACATAAATCCGATTCAGCCAACCCTCTGCATCCTCAGTGGTGGGAGCGCATGAGGTTCCGACCCCAGGCCTCCTGGTCTCAGTAGCGTCTCTGGTAATCCGAGTGAGACAGTCCCCTCACTCCCTCGTCAATAGGTAGCCCCAGGCACCCGGGTTCCTCCAGCAGGTGGTTCCCAGTAGGTCGAGTCACTCCAGCGACTCGAGGATTCCCCAGCAGACGAACAGCAGATGTCAGGCGATGGTGGCGGCGACTCGGCCCAGGGATAGCCTGCCTACCCCAACCCATAGACAAAAGCTTTACTCACTAGACCCGTGACTACTCTGGCGAGTCACACTATTTGCACAACACGGTGCGTTACAAAAGAAAGCGAGGCAATGTACTACAGGCAGAGCGTCTATCAACTAACTTTGACCTCTCCTGACATTCCTGACCTCTATCAGCGGTCATAGGCGCTAGCCTCCCGCAATCCACACGCCCAGCGTGTACGCGCGTCAGTCAACGCGTATAGGTGAGGACAAATTCTCTTACAGGGCACGCTAGAGAATCTTAGACTGCTCCGTAGCATCTATTAATTTTAACACTTGAGTCCTGACACAGCAACTTATGCTCAGCGACACAAAGTTCATACGTCCAACACCCCGTATCCTGTACTCGTTTGCTTCCCAGAAGACAATACAGATACGTTAGGAGGATAGCAACTACTACTGGTCCTCCCCAATTCCTATCACTCCCTTAGACGTGATAATCATGGAATTACTGACAAACAACTAGCCCCTTAGGCCTTCCAAGCAATGACTGAACTAGTCAAAGAACAAGGAATAGAAGAATTGAAGAATTGAATCTGGAAGAGAATAAAGGCATGTGTCACACACGGTAACCACAGTCGGCCTACATCCACTCGTCATTCATTCCGCGGCATGACCCAGAATCGAGAAATGACGAAAAACACGCCCCACATGGCGTTATTTAGAGAACCCCATTTGTTTTACCCTTTTCCCGTTAATATAGAGTGGTGCAATCCCTTTTCCCATACTTTTCACAGAGCAACTCGATGGCGAAACAAGAGATAAGTTTTCCCGCCCAACTCCTATTCAACGGTTCAACATCATGGCGATTCCCCCTCTCCCAATTAATTCCAATTAAATTACAACCCAACCCACATACCTCATGCAGATTCTTGAACACGGTGGTCGTCACCCTCGCTGTAGTGCCCCCAGCGACTAGGTGTTAGCGCACGCATGAGGCGGCATGCCTCCAATACGTGCCTAAAGCGGAACGCGCTTACGGCACACCTGCTCGCTCAAACAGCAAGCCATGAAGTGATTCTTGAAGGCGCCAAAACGCTTAGCGGCCAGCGTCCCCGATCTCATTAGCCAATGAAATCACTCGTAACTTTCCAATCACGAGGTCATAGCACGCGAACCAACACGTGCGAGGACAAAGTCCACGGCCTCATTTCCGTGACCTTAGGAAAAGAACATTCGATCCACCCCCCTGTTCATAGTGAAAACCCCCTCCCATCTTCCAGGTGGGTAGTAACCGGCCGTGCCCTCTGACCCAAGTTACTAAAAATAACGCCTAGCGTCCGTCCTTAACGTACCAGTCAAAGACAATTGAACAATTTAGGATTCTTTATTCTTTCCTTTTCACTTCCCTTGCGCAATCTTGCGACATTGTCATTACATTGCATTATATATTGACAGATATTCCTAACTTGTTTCTGAGGTAAGAAACTTTCTAGATATTTTACCCAAAGTTCTTTATGAGTAGGGCACCTCATCAGAAAATGTTGCTCAGTTTCACATTCCTCGCAACATGAGCACTTTGTGTCTACTATTCCTTTGTATCTTTCATTGTTGTTCAGGTCTTTTATTCCAAATTTGAAGCGATTACAGACATCTAGGAACTTTTAAATATAAAATATGTTCATATATTCTTCAAGACACAAGGAATGCTTGAAGGAGGAATAACATGTGTATCGATTGCTGCTGATATTCTTTGCATTCCGTCCTGAAGATTGCTATCTTTTAGTCGCGGCTTCAGTTGTGACAAAAAACGTTTTTCGTCACCTACTCCACTCTTTAACCATGCAAAGCCAATCCCCAGCCGACAAAGGCAGAATTTTACAGTCTGCGTCCAGCTTTGTTCTTTCTTAATAGGAGAGGTCAAAAACATTAGAAATATTAAGGCCGTCGGACAGGAGGCGAGTTGTGGGGTAGGGGTGGGGGGGTGGGAAGGGGTTAGATAGCTTGAGGCAGAGGTCATGTACTTATTCATTTAGCTCTAGAGCACGGAACTGGGTGGGAAGGTCTCTCCTGCTGAGAAAGGTAGGTTGGCCATATTTAGCTTAATGCTGACATAGCTGGAACAGCTCAGGTCACAACATGATCTTTGACCTCAGAGGTCAAATCCAAACTTTATTGCCAGAAGCTGTTCTCATTCCTCTTCCCCTCCACAAAACAGAAAAATAATACTAAGACGATGTTTTACCGGCCCACCAGCTTTTGTACGCTCTATAAGATCATAGATCACAAAAATCACTAGAACAGATTAGAGAATGGGCATATCAAGTCAGGATTTCCCTAGTTATTCACATTTTTACGAATCTCGAAGGGATACTCGTTGGGTCAGTTCTTACCCCGTACTCATAGGCAATTCAGAGAAAAGAAATTGCATTGAATTATCTTGGGGGAGAGAGCGTTTATGAAGTTAGTGATCGGAATTTATTGTGTTGCTGAAATAGGGAACAATAAGCTTCCGTGCTCCCATTTCAAATTTGAATTTGAACAAGACCTAGATTGGGGGGCTCCAGTTCCATGGTAACAGCGATGGATGGCCCGTGAGCACTTGCGGCTAGCAGTGTTGAAGTTCAGATGTGTGCTAATCTGGGCGTTGCATTTATCAGGCTAGGTGTACTGTACTACGTGGACTGCAGGCGTTGCATTCACCAGGCAAGGTGTACTGTAATACTTAGACTGCAGGCGTTGCATTCATCAGGCAAGGTGTACTGTAATACTTGGACTGCAGGCGTTGCATTCATCAGGCAAGGTGTACTGTAATACGTGGACTGCAGGCGTTGCATTCATCAGGCAAGGTGTACTGTAATACTTGGACTGCAGGCGTTGCATTCATCAGGCAAGGTGTACTGTAATACGTGGACTGCAGGCGTTGCATTCATCAGGCAAGGTGTACTGCAATACGTGGACTGCAGGCGTTGCATTCATCAGGCAAGGTGTACTGTAATACTTGGACTGCAGGCGTTGCATTCATCAGGCAAGATGTACTGTAATACTTGGACTGCAGGCTGCATTCATCAGGCAAGGTGTACTGTAATACTTGGACTGCAGGCGTTGCATTCATCAGGCAAGGTGTGCTGTAATACGTGGACTGCAGGCGTTGCATTCACCAGGCAAGGTGTACTGACTGCAGGCGTTGCATTCATCAGGCAAGGTGCACTGTAATACTTGGACTGCAGGCGTTGCATTCACCAGGCAAGGTGTACTGACTGCAGGCGTTGCATTCATCAGGCAAGGTGCACTGTAATACGTGGACTGCAGGCGTTGCATTCATCAGGCAATGTGTACTGTAATACGTGGACTGCAGGCGTTGCATTCATCAGGCAAGGTGTTCTGTAATACTTGGACTGCAGGCGTCGGTGCATTCATCAGGCAAGGTGTACTGTAATGTTTGGACTGCAGGCGTTGCATTCATCAGGCAAGGTGTTCTGTAATACTTGGACTGCAGGCGTTGCATTCATCAGGCAAAGTGTACTGTAATACGTGGACTGCAGGCGCTGCATTCATCAAGCAAGGTGTACTGCAATACCTCGGACTGCAGGCGTTGCATTCATCAGGCAAGGTGTACTGTAATACGTGGACTGCAGGCGTTGCATCCATCAGGCAAAGTGTACTGTAATACTTGGACTGCAGGCGTTGCATTCATCAGGCAAGGTGTACTGTAATACGTGGACTGCAGGCGCTGCATTCATCAAGCAAGGTGTACTGCAATACTTGGACTGCAGGCGTTGCATTCATCAGGCAAGGTGTACTGTAATACTTGGACTGCAGGCGTTGCATCCATCAGGCAAAGTGTACTGTAATACTTGGACTGCAGGCGTTGCATTCACCAGGCAAGGTGTACTGTAATACGTGGACTGCAGGCGTTGCATTCATCAGGCAAGGTGTACTGCAATACTTGGACTGCAGGCGTTGCATTCATCAGGCAAGGTGTACTGTAATACGTGGACTGCAGGCGCTGCATTCATCAAGCAAGGTGTACTGCAATACTTGGACTGCAGGCGCTGCATCCATCAGGCAAGGTGTACTGTAATACTTGGACTGCAGGCGTTGCATCCATCAGGCAAGGTGTACTGTAATACTTGGACTGCAGGCGTTGCATGGATCAGGCAAGGTGTACTGTAATACTTGGACTGCAGGCGTTGCATTCCTCAGGCAAGGTGCACTGTAATACTTGGACTGCAGGCGTTGCATTCATCAGGCAAGGTGTACTGTAATACTTGGACTGCAGGCGTTGCATTCATCAAGCAAGATGTACTGTAATACGTGGACTGCAGGCGTTGCATTCATCAGGCAAGGTGTACTGTAATACTTGGACTGCAGGCGTTGCATTTACCAGGCAAGGTGTACTGACTGCAGGCGTTGCATTCCTCAGGCAAGGTGCACTGTAATACTTGGACTGCAGGCGCTGCATCCATCAGGCAAGGTGTACTGTAATACGTGGACTGCAGGCGTTGCACTCATCAGGCAAGGTGTACTGTAATACGTGGACTGCAGGCGTTGCATTCACCAGGCAAGGTGTACTGTAATACTTGGACTGCAGGCGTTGCATTCATCAGGCAAGGTGTACTGTAATACGTGGACTGCAGGCGTTGCATTCATCAGGCAAGGTGTACTGTAATACGTGGACTGCAGGCGTTGCATTCATCAGGCAAAGTGTACTGTAATACGTGGACTGCAGGCGTTGCATTTCTCAGGCAAGGTGTACTGTAATACTTGGACTGCAGGCGTTGCATTCATCAGGCAAGGTGCACTGTAATACTTGGACTGCAGGCGTTGCATTCATCAGGCAAGGTGTACTGTAATACGTGGACTGCAGGCGTTGCATTCATCAGGCAAGGTGTACTGTAATACTTGGACTGCAGGCGTTGCATTCATCAGGCAAGGTGTACTGTAATACGTGGACTGCAGGCGTTGCATTCATCAGGCAAGGTGTACTGCAATACGTGGACTGCAGGCGTTGCATTCATCAGGCAAGGTGTACTGTAATACTTGGACTGCAGGCGTTGCATTCATCAGGCAAGATGTACTGTAATACTTGGACTGCAGGCTGCATTCATCAGGCAAGGTGTACTGTAATACTTGGACTGCAGGCGTTGCATTCATCAGGCAAGGTGTGCTGTAATACGTGGACTGCAGGCGTTGCATTCACCAGGCAAGGTGTACTGACTGCAGGCGTTGCATTCATCAGGCAAGGTGCACTGTAATACTTGGACTGCAGGCGTTGCATTCACCAGGCAAGGTGTACTGACTGCAGGCGTTGCATTCATCAGGCAAGGTGCACTGTAATACGTGGACTGCAGGCGTTGCATTCATCAGGCAATGTGTACTGTAATACGTGGACTGCAGGCGTTGCATTCATCAGGCAAGGTGTTCTGTAATACTTGGACTGCAGGCGTCGGTGCATTCATCAGGCAAGGTGTACTGTAATGTTTGGACTGCAGGCGTTGCATTCATCAGGCAAGGTGTTCTGTAATACTTGGACTGCAGGCGTTGCATTCATCAGGCAAAGTGTACTGTAATACGTGGACTGCAGGCGCTGCATTCATCAAGCAAGGTGTACTGCAATACCTCGGACTGCAGGCGTTGCATTCATCAGGCAAGGTGTACTGTAATACGTGGACTGCAGGCGTTGCATCCATCAGGCAAAGTGTACTGTAATACTTGGACTGCAGGCGTTGCATTCATCAGGCAAGGTGTACTGTAATACGTGGACTGCAGGCGCTGCATTCATCAAGCAAGGTGTACTGCAATACTTGGACTGCAGGCGTTGCATTCATCAGGCAAGGTGTACTGTAATACTTGGACTGCAGGCGTTGCATCCATCAGGCAAAGTGTACTGTAATACTTGGACTGCAGGCGTTGCATTCACCAGGCAAGGTGTACTGTAATACGTGGACTGCAGGCGTTGCATTCATCAGGCAAGGTGTACTGCAATACTTGGACTGCAGGCGTTGCATTCATCAGGCAAGGTGTACTGTAATACGTGGACTGCAGGCGCTGCATTCATCAAGCAAGGTGTACTGCAATACTTGGACTGCAGGCGCTGCATCCATCAGGCAAGGTGTACTGTAATACGTGGACTGCAGGCGTTGCATCCATCAGGCAAGGTGTACTGTAATACTTGGACTGCAGGCGTTGCATGGATCAGGCAAGGTGTACTGTAATACTTGGACTGCAGGCGTTGCATTCCTCAGGCAAGGTGCACTGTAATACTTGGACTGCAGGCGTTGCATTCATCAGGCAAGGTGTACTGTAATACTTGGACTGCAGGCGTTGCATTCATCAAGCAAGATGTACTGTAATACGTGGACTGCAGGCGTTGCATTCATCAGGCAAGGTGTACTGTAATACTTGGACTGCAGGCGTTGCATTTACCAGGCAAGGTGTACTGACTGCAGGCGTTGCATTCCTCAGGCAAGGTGCACTGTAATACTTGGACTGCAGGCGCTGCATCCATCAGGCAAGGTGTACTGTAATACGTGGACTGCAGGCGTTGCACTCATCAGGCAAGGTGTACTGTAATACGTGGACTGCAGGCGTTGCATTCACCAGGCAAGGTGTACTGTAATACTTGGACTGCAGGCGTTGCATTCATCAGGCAAGGTGTACTGTAATACGTGGACTGCAGGCGTTGCATTCATCAGGCAAGGTGTACTGTAATACGTGGACTGCAGGCGTTGCATTCATCAGGCAAAGTGTACTGTAATACGTGGACTGCAGGCGTTGCATTTCTCAGGCAAGGTGTACTGTAATACTTGGACTGCAGGCGTTGCATTCATCAGGCAAGGTGCACTGTAATACTTGGACTGCAGGCGTTGCATTCATCAGGCAAGGTGTACTGTAATACATGGACTGCAGGCGTTGCATTCACCAGGCAAGGTGTACTGTAATACGTGGACTGCAGGCGTTGCATTCATCAGGCAAGGTGTACTGTAATACGTGGACTGCAGGCGTTGCATTCATCAGGCAAGGTGTACTGTAATACTTGGACTGCAGGCGTTGCATTCATCAGGCAAGGTGTACTGTAATACTTGGACTGCAAGCGTTGCATTCATCAGGCAAGGTGTACTGTAATACGTGGACTGCAGGCGTTGCATTCATCAGGCAAGGTGTACTGTAATACTTGGACTGCAGGCGTTGCATTCATCAGGCAAGGTGTACTGTAATACTTGGACTGCAGGCGTTGCATTCATCAGGCAAGGTGTACTGTCATACTTGGACTGCAGGCGTTGCATTCATCAGGCAAGGTGTACTGTAATACGTGGACTGGAGGCGTTGCATTCACCAGGCAAGGTGTACTGTAATACTTGGACTGCAGGCGTTGCATTCATCAGGCAAGGTGTACTGTAATACGTGGACTGCAGGCGTTGCATTCATCAGGCAAGGTGTACTGTAATACGTGGACTGCAGGCGTTGCATTCCTCAGGCAAGGTGTTCTGTAATACGTGGACTGCAGGCGTTGCATTCATCAGGCAATGTGTGCTGTAATACGTGGACTGCAGGCGTTGCATTCATCAGGCAAGGTGTACTGTAATACTTGGACTGCAGGCGTTGCATTCATCAGGCAAGGTGTACTGTAATACTTGGACTGCAGGCGTTGCATTCCTCAGGCAAGGTGTACTATAATACGTGGTCTGCAGGCGTTGCATTCCTCAGGCAAGGTGTACAGTAATACGTGGACTGCAGGCGTTGCATTCATCAGGCAAGGTGTACTGTAATACGTGGACTGCAGGCGTTGCATTCCTCAGGCAAGGTGTACTGTAATACGTGGACTGCAGGCATTGCATACATCAGGCAAGGTGTACTGTAATACGTGGACTGCAGGCGTTGCATTTATCAGGCAAGGTGTACTGTAATACTTGGACTGCAGGCATTGCATTCATCAGGCAAGGTGTACTGTAATACGTGGACTGCAGGCGTTGCATTTATCAGGCAAGGTGTACTGTCATACTTGGACTGCAGGTGTTGCATTCCTCAGGCAAGGTGTATACTGTAATACGTGGACTGCAGGCGCTGCATTCACCAGACAAGGGGTACTGCAATACTTGGACTGCAGGCGTTGCATTGATCAGGCAAGGTGTACTGTAATACTTGGACTGCAGGCGTTGCATTCACCAGGCAATGTGTACTGTAATACGTGGACTGCAGGCGTTGCATTGATCAGGCAAGGTGTACTGTAATACTTGGACTGCAGGCGTTGCATTCACCAGGCAAGGTGTACTGTAATACGTGGACTTCAGGCGTTGCATTGATCAGGCAAGGTGTACTGTAATACTTGGACTGCAGGCGTTGCATTCACCAGGCAAGGTGTACTGTAATACGTGGACTGCAGGCGTTGCATTGATCAGGCAAGGTGTACTGTAATACGTGGACTGCAGGCGTTGCATTCACCAGGCAAGGTGTACTGTAATACGTGGACTGCAGGCGTTGCATTCATCAGGCAAGGTGTTCTGTAATACTTGGACTGCAGGCGTTGCATGGATCAGGCAAGGTGTACTGTAATACTTGGACTTGAGGCATTGCATTGATCAGGCAAGGTGTACTGTAATACGTGGACTGCAGGCGTTGCATTCACCAGGCAAGGTGTACTGTAATACTTGGACTGCAGGCGTTGCATTCATCAGGCAAGATGTACTGTCATACTTGGACTGCAGGCGTTGCATTCATCAGGCAAGGTGTACTGTAATACGTGGACTGCAGGCGTTGCATTCATCAGGCAAAGTGTACTGTAATACGTGGACTGCAGGCGTTGCATTCATCAGGCAAGGTGTACTGTAATACTTGGACTGCAGGCGTTGCATTCCTCAGGCAAGTCGTACTGTAATACGTGGACTGCAGGCGTTGCATTCATCAGGCAAGGTGTACTGTAATACGTGGACTGCAGGCGTTGCATTCATCAGGCAAGGTGTACTGTAATACTTGGACTGCAGGCGTTGCATTCGTAAGGCAAGGTGTACTGTAATACTTGGACTGCAGGCGTTGCATTCATCAGGCAAGGTGTACTGTAATACGTGGACTGCAGGCGTTGCATTCATCAGGCAAAGTGTACTGTAATACGTGGACTGCAGGCGTTGCATTTATCAGGCAAGGTGTACTGTAATACGTGGACTGCAGGCGTTGCATTGATCAGGCAAGGTGTACTGTAATACTTGGACTGCATGCGTTGCATTCATCAGGCAAGGTGTACTGTAATACTTGGACTGCATGCGTTGCATTCATCAGGCAAGGTGTACTGTAATACGTGGACTGCAGGCGTTGCATTCATCAGGCAAGGTATACTGTAATACGTGGACTGCAGGCGTTGCATTCATCAGGCAAGGTGTACTGTAATACGTGGACTGCAGGCGTTGCATTCATCAGGCAAGGTGTACTGTAATACGTGGACTGCAGGCGTTGCATTCATCAGGCAAGGTGTACTGTAATACGTGGACTGCAGGCGTTGCATTCACCAGGCAAGGTGTACTGTAATACTTGGACTGCAGGCGTTGCATTCATCAGGCAAGGTGTACTGTAATACGTGGACTGCAGGCGTTGCATTCATCAGGCAAAGTGTACTGTAATACGTGGACTGTAGGCGTTGCATTCATCAGGCAAGGTGTACTGTAATACTTGGACTGCAGGCGTTGCATTCATCAGGCAAGGTGTACTGTAATACGTGGACTGCAGGCGTTACATTCATCAGGCAAGGTGTACTGTAATACTTGGACTGCAGGCGTTGCATTCATCAGGCAAGGTGTGCTGTAATACGTGGACTGCAGGCGTTGCATTCACCAGGCAAGGTGTACTGTAATACGTGGACTGCAGGCGTTGCATTCATCAGGCAAGGTGTACTGCAATACTTGGACTGCAGGCGTTGCATTCATCAGGC
>JAWQFJ010005926.1:65000-75000 GCA_034096865.1 Theodoxus fluviatilis | reverse complement strand
ACAATATTTTTGCGAAGACTCCCATTTACTATGTAAACATGTAATAAGCGCCATTTCTTTTATAGTTTTACAATTATCAACATTTTCCAGAAGTTTGACTGGTTCATTTAACTAAAAGCACGATGATTAATAGCTTTTCTAGTCAGAACACGATTTGTTAACAAATCATTTTTGTCTTTGTTGCTGTGTACGTGAAATGCCGCAAACGTCGTTTTTTTAAATTTTTATTCTATACTAATGAATATCTGATATATCAGAAAACTGAATTCATTCAAAAGCAGTCTCACTCAGAGCTTTCCTGATGTGACTACGTCATATTTGAAACCCAGAGAAAACAGCCGACATTGCCGAGGACTGGAACGACTCACTCACAGGGAGAGAGAAGGCGGTGGCTCAAACAAAATGCAATTCTTAATCCGTCACGTCCTCTTCATTTGATAAATCGTTCCTTCCTTTCCGCCTCGCCTTTCCAGTTCTTTCAGCTGTGTTTTCTCCCCATCATTCACTTGAAATGATCGGAATGTCTGTAAAAGCTCCTGTCAAGTTCGCCTGATTGATTGCCAGTGTAATAAAGGCAGCCTCGCTAAGGATGTAAAAAATGATCAACTCCATTCTATGTCTCCTCCTCCTCCTCCTCTTCCCCTTCCCCCTCCCCCTCCTCCTCTACCTCCTCCTCCTCCTCCTCCTCCTCCTCCTCCTCCTCCTCCTCCTCCTCCTCCTCCTCCTCCTCCTCCTCCTCCTCCTCCTCCTCCCCCTCCCCTTTCCATCCCCTTCTTCTTCTTCTTCTTCTTCTTCTTCTTCTTCTTCTTCTTCTTCTTCTTCTTCTTCTTCTTCTTCTTCTGTACTTGTATAGAGCTGGTTCCGACTTCGAGTCGCACGCAGCGCACGCGTACCAATCATCACTTGTAGCATTTGACAACGAGATGCGTGATACTTATACCTTGTGGAAACGCGTTCAACTGAAAGCATGATCGGAGTTTAACAGGTAGGGGACGCCAGGCAAGAGGCCCACCATTGGAAAATGCCCTCTCTCCAAATGTGCACTTGCTTGGTTTCTCCCGTTTCAACATGAAAGCTGAAGAAGACCATAGCTATATGGTGGGTTTTACTATGGAGTAATACTGAATGGTGGAGATACTGTTGAAGGCCATCACGGGTAATTTAAACTTCACTCTCTCTGACACAGGCATCCGGTGGATGGATTTCAACACTGAAGTGATGTGTTCTCGCTTCCTAGTCCTTGTGATGACTCTGGCTGCTGCATTCTGCAATTTCTGTAGTTTTGTCATCACATTTGGAAGAGCTTGGAGAGTTGCAGTGGTCTGGACGAGACACTCTCAAAGCAGAGACCAGAGTTTTGGCAGTCTGTATATTTCATTAGATGCCTCGCCTGGAAATGTTCCGCAACTAACCATAGCACGTTCGAAAAGCGGACGTGACACGGAGGGAGGGACATACATAGGCCTACCTGTATCTGTCACAAAGGTCGAACACGATAGCAAGATCTTTTACTGACTGTTCAGCGCTCATCGAATGATAGCGTTGTCACGTTTGAATGAACAGTCAATGCGATTTGATTCTTGGACGCCAGTCTTTGTGAACGACACCCCTGTGGGCTGCTGTCAAGGGTAGACCCACCGCGTCCAAGACACCCCTGTGGGCTGCCGTCAAGGGTAGACCCACCGCGTCCAAGACACCCCCTGTGGGCTGCTGTCAAGGGTAGACCCACCGCGTCCAAGACACCCCTGTGGGCTGCCGTCAAGGGTAGACCCACCGCGTCCAAGACACCCCTGTGGGCTGCTGTCAAGGGTAGACCCACCGCGTCCAAGACACCCCCTGTGGGCTGCTGTCAAGGGTAGACCCACCGCGTCCAAGACACCCCTGTGGGCTGCCGTCAAGGGTAGACCCACCGCGTCCAAGACACCCCCTGTGGGCTGCTGTCAAGGGTAGACCCACCGCGTCCAAGACACCCCCTGTGGGCTGCTGTCAAGGGTAGACCCACCGCGTCCAAGACACCCCTGTGGGCTGCCGTCAAGGGTAGACCCACCGCGTCCAAGACACCCCCTGTGGGCTGCTGTCAAGGGTAGACCCACCGCGTCCAAGACACCCCCTGTGGGCTGCTGTCAAGGGTAGACCCACCGCGTCCAAGACACCCCTGTGGGCTGCCGTCAAGGGTAGACCCACCGCGTCCAAGACACCCCTGTGGGCTGCCGTCAAGGGTAGACCCACCGCGTCCAAGACACCGCCTGTGGGCTGCTGTCAAGGGTAGACCCACCGCGTCCAAGACACCGCCTGTGGGCTGCTGTCAAGGGTAGACCCACCGCGTCCAAGACACCCCTGTGGGCTGCTGTCAAGGGTAGACCCACCGCGTCCAAGACACCCCTGTGGGCTGCCGTCAAGGGTAGACCCACCGCGTCCAAGACACCCCTGTGGGCTGCTGTCAAGGGTAGACCCACCGCGTCCAAGACACCCCCTGTGGGCTGCTGTCAAGGGTAGACCCACCGCGTCCAAGACACCCCCTGTGGGCTGCCGTCAAGGGTAGACCCACCGCGTCCAAGACACCCCTGTGGGCTGCCGTCAAGGGTAGACCCACCGCGTCCAAGACACCCCTGTGGGCTGCCGTCAAGGGTAGACCCACCGCGTCCAAGACACCCCTGTGGGCTGCCGTCAAGGGTAGACCCACCGCGTCCAAGACACCCCCTGTGGGCTGCCGTCAAGGGTAGACCCACCGCGTCACTTCTCCATCCGTGATTCGTAAAAGGCTTTCGGGAACTCGTGACTATTTCTGACCAGCTTTAGCAATTTTCTTGATTTGCCTTGGGCAAAGGCTGTTGTTATTTGTTGACTCCAGCCAAAACCAAGGCTACAGCAAAATGTTGTTATGCTGTACTGTTGTGTGGGGATTATCTTCAGCCGTGGTAAGCTCCTAACATAACAATTGGCATTCTCTGGAGACAGAGATCAAATCCCCTGAAGACGGAGTGTGGCTGCCTTTATGGCGGGGTGTTCAAAAACAGCCACACACGCAATCATCTCACCCACTTGGGTGATCCTGGAAGTGTTTAGCCCAGGTACGCAACAACAACAACAATTTTCTTGATCAATGGCTTCACGTAGCCTACAAAGGCTGAGAGGTGTAAATCGCCGTTTATTCGTTCATTCATTCATTCATTCATTTGTTCGTTCGTTCGTTCATTTTTGATTGTTCGTTCATTCGTTCATTCGTTCGTTCATTTATTTAATCCTTTCTTCATTCATTCATTCATTTCTTCATTCATTCATTTGTCTATTATATAGTCATTGATCCATCTATTAATTTATGCATCCATCCATCCATTCATTCATCCATCTATTCATTCATGCATCCATCCAACCATCGATTCATCATCCATCTATCCATCTATCAAACCATCCAGCCATTCATTACTTCGTTCGTTCGTTCGTTTGTCCATCTATCTATCCGTCCATCATTCGCTCACTCGTTCACTCACTCACTCACTCACTCACTCACTCACTCACTCACTCACTCACTCACTCACTCACTCACTCACTCACTCACTCACTCACTCACTCACTCACTCACTCACTCACTCACTCACTCACTCACTCACTCACTCACTCACTCACTCACTCACTCACTCACTCACTCACTCACTCACTCACTCACTCACTCACTCACTCACTCACTCACTCACTCACTCACTCACTCACTCACTCACTCACTCACTCACTCACTCACTCACTCACTCACTCACTCACTCACTCACTCACTCACTCACTCACTCACTCACTCACTCACTCACTCACTCGCTCGCTCGCTCGCTCGCTCACTCACTCGTCCATGCACACGTACGTTTATTCCTTTGATCATTCCATCCTTTCTTCCGTAAAAACGCTTTCTCCAACAGCGTCAAAGATCAGCATGCAGGAAAAGTACAAGTTGGGCGCCGAGTTGTCTTCACGCACTCTCAGAGACAATAGCAGCACCAGCGCCAGTTATAGAAAATTGGTCAACATGAACAGTTGCCAGGCATAAACTAGACTATCCTTTTTAATCGATTTGTTATCAGATTCTTTTCGACAGAATTTTTCCGATTGTGGCTCGTGCTGAATGTCCCGACCGAATTTGTCAGATTATGGTACTTCACACACACACACACACACACACGCACGCACGCACGCACGCATGTACGCACGCACACACACACACACACACACACACACACACACACCCTCTATTACTGGGTTCCAATCAATTCCGAGGAGTATTGACGAGACCTTATTTAATTGGTATGCAGTTTCGAAACACAAACGACCCGTTGTTCACAGGTGCCCAATTAATTCCCACTTGCCCTGGTGGCCACACTGTTTCTTTCCAAAACACCAGCTGCCAGTGGAAACTGTTCCACCAGAGTTTCACCGAACGTTCCAAAAGCATGCTTTTACGATAGACTCTCAGTTCCAGCAAACGATGCTTCACAAGGGTCACCTGAGACTCACACTTCTGAAAGAAGGTTTACATAATCACGGCAAAAAGTTCAATTGACTAATACTTCGAAATAGATATATGATAGGGGGCTTATTTCTGTCAGCCTAAAGACGAGGAGACCAGAGACAATCATACGATAATTCAATTCTATCGACGTTTAGCAGCCGCCTTTCTTCCAAATAAGGCAATGTAAATTGCTGCATGCTGACCACTGTGACGTCACTATGGTGGAGGGACGATGTGACCGACAGAGGGTGCGGCTGGTCTGAGGTGAGGTCAAACATCTTGCACGGGGTCAGGCCGGTTTTAACGCTCCATTAACGATGACTGGAGGCTTCACCCTTGAGTCAGCGCATGCTGGTCCCGTGACAAATGGCGTCACCGAACTCACATGTCTAGTTGAGTAGCACGGATAGGACGGGCCGGATACGTGTCTAGATTTGACAGGTGTCATCAGACTCGACCAGGTCAGGGTTGACTTGGGACGCTGAACCGTTCCTAATACGCAGTCAGGACATTGATGTTGATGGAAGAGCAATCATTGTATGTTGTTTCAACACGCTTTATCTTTATCCCTGTAAAAATATACTGTGAGTCTGGCTTTGATTGGAGTCTGTAGATTACAAATGCACTATATCACGCACTACATTACTTTGACTTTTGCTAAACATCTGAGGCAATTTTTTTCTTCTTCTCTAAATTCTTTATTTAGCAGGTTTCTTAAAATAAATAGTCTGATCAAAATCCTTCATATTATCACAATTATCTTTTTTTTAAATTAAGTGACATGGGGTTGTCTTCCTTGCATAGTTTTCGAACCTGTATAAATTTAATGCTTAGCAAACTTTAGCATCTTTTGTTGCCAGCTGAATCACAACAATGGAATAAGGCTTCTTTCGTTTCCATAGCACATACATAGGTTTCATCAGAACAGGTTTAGTGTATGTCACTGTGCAATTGCTCCACATCTTTATGGTAAGTCGTAAAGTTTGCCAGTGGTTGGATGTCGAAGTCTGGTCGCTGCTTTATGCACGACTAAGAATTGACTCTGATTCAGGAAGACATGTCAAGGTTTGTGGTCACGTTTCTTGATACCAGCTTTAATGGCGATTGACAACCTTTGACCTTAAAGTGAGCATTGTGCTCTGATTCATCGTCTGTCAATGACATGCATGTAACACTTGGGCATGAAGTATGCCCAACACAATTTCTAAGCCCTCTGCTGATTTGTGGTGACCGCACTTTCACCCTATGTTCCCCTTACACTAGAACACGCCACCCCACAAATCATGTCCCTCTGTATCCTACCTCATTCAGATCTACATCATCTCCTTACTCCTACCCCATGTCATTCCATTATTTCCCACATTACCTAGTCCCACCTCACTCGACCACACGTAATTCCACTATGCTCCATTCCCATCACTCCTTCTTTTTTGCACTTTCCTGACCCACCCAATCCGATTTAACCACCACTTCCCTCCATACAACCCTCGCCCGCTCCAGCCCAAGCCAAGCCAACCCCACCCCCCAAGCCATCCCCACCACACCTCTCCTCCACCCCCAAGCCATCACCACCCCTTCCCCCACCCCCACCCATCCCATCCCCACCCCCACCTCACTCCACCCTACCCCCTTGCCAACTCCACTCAACTCCACCCCCACTTCACCTCCAAGCCATCCCCACCCCCATCCCACCCCCACCCCACCCCCATGTGCACCATGGAAAGCCCTGGTGCAGACAGGAATGGGCGCACTTTCCATGGGCTCCAGCTCTCACAAACAGCATGGCCTTGGTCAGACATGTTATCATGCGCGCTGTCCTCTCAAGCTCTTGAGTCAATTGGGAACATGAACGGACACGCACACATGCTTTCTGTCCACAAAGGCTTCGGCAAACTGTTCGTTGTGCAGCGTGCTATGGAGACTTTCGGGATCAATGAGTGACAATTGTTCTTGTTCTGGCCATGGTTGTTGTCGTTGCATACTGGACAGGTGATAGTGGGGAAAGGAAGGTCATTTGATAAAGTGGCGTACTGGACAGGTGATAGTGGGTAAAGGGTGGTATTTGGCATAGTGGCGTACTGGACAGATGATGGTGGGGAAAGGAAGGTCATTTGGCATAGTGGCGTACTGGACAGGTGATGGTGGGGAAAGGATGGTATTTGGCATAGTGGCGTACTGGACAGGTGATAGTGGGTAAAGGGTGGTATTTGGCATAGTGGCGTACTGGACAGATGATGGTGGGGAAAGGAAGGTCATTTGGCATAGTGGCGTACTGGACAGGTGATGGTGGGGAAAGGATGGTATTTGGCATAGTGGCGTACTGGACAGGTGATGGTGGGGAAAGGATGGTATTTGGCATAGTGGCGTACTGGACAGGTGATGGTGGGGAAAGGAAGGTCATTTGGTATAGTGGCGCCTGGACAGGTGATAGTGGGGAAAGGACGGTCATTTGGTATAGGATAAGAAAACAAAAGTTGGCAGAAACTTTTGTCCCATGATTGTGTTTCGTTTCTAATTTCGAAGAAATAACACAAAGATGACAGTGAGTGAAGCTATTCATTAGAATGTCGACAGTATGTTCATGGTATATGAGCTAACTGTGGTGATAGTCATTGTACTTGAAGTGGTGGTGATGGTAGTGTAGTGGTGGAAGTGTAGTGATGGTAGTGTAGTGATGGAAGTGATAGAAGATGCAGTACTACATTGCGTGGGAGTTGTGGCAGTAGTGGTGGTGGTGGTGGTTCCACTTAATGCAGGTGTAGGGGATGTGCGAATATCGTGATTGATGGTGGTGCTGATGATGACAATTGTGATAGTTGTTTTAGCGGTGGGTTATATTGGTGATGGTTATAGTAATGGTGGTAGTGATGGCGGTGATAGTATGGCCCTGATGGTAAGAGACTTCATTGCACTGGCTGTGCCATTGGTAATGCAGGTAGTGGTACGATACCAGTGGAGGAATGCATTCTTTGTGCACATGTCAACGATGAAAACGGTCTTGGAGTTGGTGTGTGGTGTGGAAAGGTGGTCATTTGGCATCCATGTATAGTAAAGGGAGTGATGATTTCATCGTTAGTTGCTGTAGTGGTGGTCATGGTTGAGATAGTGGGAATGTAAGCTCGTGTTATTTTTGTTGTTTTTTTCAATGGCAAAGTCGGTGGTGGTGGTGGTGATATTGTAGTGTTGGTGGTGATGGTGGTGGTGGTGGCAATTATGATGACTGAAGGGAACAGACCATAAATCTTTGTTAAAATAATGGACGGAAATATTGATAGAAATGGTTGTAATGGAGTCAGTAAAAGAAGGTGTAGATGGAGTTCCAGTGGCGATAGTGGTGATGCAGGTGGGGGAGGAGGATCAGCAGCAGCAATAACAAACAACAACAGTAGGAACAGAAGCAGAAGCTTGTGGAGTTGGTACAGGTGAATCAAGTAGAGGAGGAGGAGGAGGAGGAGGAGGAGGAGGAGGAGGAGGAGGAGGAGGAGGAGGAGGAGGAGGAAAAAAAGGTGGAAGAGAAGGAGGAAGAGGAAGAGGAGAAGGTGGAAGAGGAGGAGGGAGATGGGGGGAGGAAAAGAAAGTGGAGGAGGAAGAGGAGATTAAGGAGCAGGAGCAGGAGGAGGAGGAGGAGTAGGGGAAGGAGGAAGAGCAGAAGCAGGAGCAGGGGAAGGAACAGGAGCAGCGGAAGGAGGAGGAAGAGCAGCGGAAGGAGGAGGAGGAGCAGGGAAAGGAGAAGGAGGAGAAGCAGGAGAAGGAGGAGGAGGAGCAGGGAAAGGAGGAGGAGGAGCAGGGGAAGGAGGAGGAAGAGCAGCGGAAGGATGAGGAGGAGCAGGGAAAGGAGAAGGAGGAGAAGCAGGAGAAGGAGGAGGAGGAGCAGGGAAAGGAGGAGGAGGAGGAGCAGGGGAAGGAGGAGGAGGAGCTGGGAAAGGAGCAGGAGAAGCAGGGAAAGGAGGAGGAGGAGCAGGGGAAGGAAGAGCAGGGGAAGGAGGAAGAGGAGCAGGGG
Organism: Theodoxus fluviatilis; assembly: GCA_034096865.1. Taxonomy (NCBI): domain Eukaryota; kingdom Metazoa; phylum Mollusca; class Gastropoda; order Cycloneritida; family Neritidae; genus Theodoxus; species Theodoxus fluviatilis. Next base: position 66,505 of record JAWQFJ010005926.1, on the reverse strand, counting down.
AAGGAGGCGGTGGAGCAGGGGAAGGAGCAGGAGGAGCAGGGGAAGGAGGAGGAGGGGAAGGAGGAGGAGCAGGGGAAGGAACAGGAGCAGGGGAAGGAGGAGCAGGAGAAGGAGGAGAAGCAGGGGAAGAAGCAGGAGCAGGAGGAGCAGGGGAATGAGGAGGAGGAGCAGGGGAAGGAGGAGCAGGGGAAGGAGCAGGAGGAGGGGAAGGAGGAGGAGGAGGAGGAGCAGGAGAAGAAGGAGCAGGGGAAGGAGGAGAAGCAGGAGAAGGAGAAGGATGAGCAGGAGGAGGAGGAGAAGCAGGGGAAGGAGGAGGAGCAGGAGAAGGAGGAGAAGAAGCAGGGAAAGGTGGAGGAGGAGCAGGAGGAGGAGAAGGAGCAGGGGAAGGAGGAGGAACAGGAGAAGGTAGGAGAAGGAAGAGGAGGAGGGGAGAAGGAGGAGGAGGAGCAGGGGAAGGAGGAGGAGGAGGAGGAGCGGGAGAAGGAGGAGCAGGACGAGGAAGAGGAGCAGGGGAAGGAGGAGGAGCAGGAGAAGGAGGAGGAGAAGCAGGGAAATGAGGAGGAGGAGCAGGAGGAGGAAGAGGAGCAGGAGGAAGTAGAGCAAGAGCTGCAACAGCAATTTACTGGAGTTGGTATCGAAATCGGGACAAAAAAAGTAAACAGTCTTGTTTTGGAAACGAATTCACGACAAGAACTGACTGACTGGACGTTACAGCAATCACTTTTTTGAAGACCGGAAACGCCATTTGGATAGCTTTGGAAAGCATATCCGTACTCCTGGGAACCCGCTTCAACACGTCTGAGGACGATTATCATATCCACAATGTCACCTTTCTCAAAGCGACAAGCTGAAGGCAAGAGGTCATTCAACTCCTGAGACGCGGATTGGAATCTTTTGCCAACGTTCTGCTTCGTTTGCTCTTGGGAGCTTTCATATCACCCATTTCCCAGATGTCCGGATGTATTACTCAGCTTTCACGCGTGGCTGCTCCTGAGCTGTGCACTCAGGTGGAACATGCGGGCAGTCGCATTTTTCAAAGCTCAGCGACAGTGGAAGCAAATCCTAACGGTTCAACAACTTGTAGAAACCAGTCAAGGGGTCAAAGGGCAACATACGGGCTTCACAACCTCTGACAATGACCGTACGGCAAATTGCCTATAATGCTCTTTTCCCATTTGCTTTTTTAAGAGCAGTGTGACACATCAAATACGCATTTACCGTATTCAGGTGTGTCACAGAGAAACTGAAGACGTGACAGTCGAGGTGGAGCAAAGAGAGAATATCACATAAATGAGAAGAAAGTTGTGAGGGAAGATGCGATTATAAAAGAAAGAGGCCTTTCTTGATTGCTATTTATTTTATGTCAATGATTAAAAAAACTTGTTGAATACTAACCATTCTCACAACGAGTCACGACACTCAGTTTTTCCCGATCTATAATGTTTGTTTTTTGTTTATTTTGAGTTTTTATGCAATCATTGCGAAATGGGCAAAACTATAAAATA
>JAWQFJ010005926.1:57500-62500 GCA_034096865.1 Theodoxus fluviatilis | reverse complement strand
ATCAGGGACTCTGTTACCTCATCCTGATTGAGTTTTGTTGTTTTGGAGAAGAGATCATCACACTTGGCATCCAATTTTCACATCCTGCCTGCCTTTGTGTACTGGAGCACGCACACTCTTCCTGAAGGAGCTTTCCACCATGATGCATCTTCTTCTTCTTGTTCTCTGCCTCCTCTTCTGCTGCTACACTGGGACTGGGAAGGTCAAACATCTCCCCCCCCCCCCCCCCCCCCTCCCCCCTCTGGCAATCCCTCAAGGTCTTGTCGGTGTCCGTCTTTAGTCTGAACTCTAACGGAAAATCTCAGCGCAGTTGACGTATTCGTACAGAAAATTGCCATTTTTCTTTGCGTTCGTCGGGTTCAGACGTGTACTGAACGAGCAGTGTATCTTTCGTCGGTAGCCTGTATTCTTTTGAGTCCCAAAAGAATGGATTGACTTTAGGAGTGTTTTGAGAGAAAACCAGGAATTTACATGTCAGGAAAGTCGTTTAATCTTTGTTTCGACGTTGTTTGACATATTTCATGGTTTAGCATCTCTCTGAAGTGTGATTGTGCGAGGCGCAATCGACAACACTTGTTTCCATGTGTGCAATGTCGTCGTGCCCAGGAACGTCATGTTGTGGGAACAGGCAAATGATAGACGCAATTAGTCTTCCTAACTTTGGCAATTACTGGAGACGTTACTGGAAATTTTTTCACGATTCGGCATTCCTCGTGTTCCCGAATGTGTCGTGTCCGCGACGCACCACCTCCACGAATAAATTGCACACTTGTTTCGTGCTTCGAGTGTTGCATGTTATGAATAACATCGTGTGATTGACGCCTTTGTAATTGTGTGATCCTTTCCGGACATACTGAACAAGAATGAGTTGTTTGTGGATCAGAGTGTTGCTGTTGAGGTGACTGGAACAATATCCAACCTAATCATGGAAACGGGAGTAGACACACAAGCCTACCGATTGCTGAATGGCGCGTATATGCTTGGCCATTCTGTGAACCCGAGTCAGTATTGACTCTGGCACAGTTCGCAATGAATGCGTAATAGACTTGACCCTTTGCGTTACAGCATTGCGCCCAAAATAGTTCGTTCTGATGCTATTCTTTTCTCCACTTTTTACATAAATCATTTAGATGTCAAAACTTGTTTCCATTTCAACACAAACATTTTATTTTATCGAATACACGCTTCTTTATTGCTTCAACAAGATTAAGTTGAGAGTTTTGTGCGAAATAGTCTTAGAACTACTTTAACGGCGTATGTCAGGGAGCAGATCGGCTATCCCACAAGCCTCTCGTGTGACCTCCATTTGCATATTTCGGACGAAAACTTTCCAAGACGTGATGTCAACTGTGCTAGAAACACTTTCGCCGGCAGGCGAAGTCTCTAGTGAACTAGAATGATGCTTGGCATGCAAGAGTTCTGGAATGCCGGGATTGGACTGTTGGTCCCCTATCCCACCTTTAGGAGGAGACTCCTAAAACTTGTGGAATACGATGAAAAATGGATAATATGTTCACCATCCCTGTGAACTTTTTAAAAAATAATTTAAACGACTAAATGGGTGCCCTTTATTATTGGTCAAGTTTTCCACCTGTCGATGGAGAAGACTCCAAAAGCCTTTGGAAAACAACATATCCAGTAAACAATTGGACTTTGTGTCACCCATACCCCTTAGATTGCTTGGCATGCGAGTCACACTACAGTAAAGTCACTAGTTCATCTGGAGGAGGAGGTTATGACTATAACTGTGCTTTCTAACCCGCGTTACGAGCAATTAAGCCTTATCAGCACAGGCTTTTTTGGTGCTCCACGCCTCTAGTACTGATACTCACTACCCTCTCCAGGCTAGCAGTGGCAGTTGCGTACTGATACGCGCTATCCTGTCCAGGCCCTCCATGCATACCCACACATACTTTTCAGTGGATGGTTTCTGTGCTTAGATAAGTGGCCAGACCCTTTCTGTTGTCTTCATTGATAAGATACTTGATAAGCACATGGAACTTTCAGTGGATGGTTTCTGTGCTTAGATAAGTGGCCAGACCCTTTCTGTTGTCTTCATTGATAAGATACTTGATAAGCACATGGAACTTTCAGTGGATGGTTTCTGTGTTTAGATAAATGGACAGATGATCAAACTAGTTTATGAAAATGTTAAAATAGTTTTTTAATGGAAAGTTATATTTTATTGTCCTTGACCAATCAAAAATGCAAAAAATTATCATATTTTTAATTTTAGTATGTCATCAATAATGTAGACTGAAATTAGAAAGTCAAGAGTTCGATTTATGTCACGTTTATTCATTTCTGGATATTTCATTAATACATAGTGTTTGTGTAAATTGTACACTTATGAGCTATGATAGATTGAAGTGAAGGTGGTACGTTTTTATCTTTTTAAAGTCACAGTTGATTTGCCATCGAGGGCCAGTCAGTGCTTTTTAATGACGCTGACCCGGTCTCTAGCAAAAGCATTTCCACCTAAGTGTTTTATTTGTCATTGATGGTGATGACTCTACTTCAGGAGACGCTTCGGCTCTCATTCTGCATGATCTCTGCTCCACACTCATGGCGGCTGATCGTGAGGTCAGCTGAGGATCGAAACATTTTGGGAGTTCAGGGGCTGCGGTTGCCAGTGAGTCCCCGAAAGAACTGAGTCAAATGGACTCGGAGGCAGATTAACTGGAAGCCAGATTGGAACGAAAACTTGCAGACCTTCAGATGTTGAGGGAGATGAGATGCATGCAGCTGGCAGAGGAACAAAAAAGCTCTCTCTCTCTCTCTCTCTCTCTCTCTCTCTCTCTCTCTCTCTCTCTCTCTCTCTCTCTCTGACTGTCTGTGTCTATCTGTCTGTCTGTCTGTCTGTCTGTCTGTCTGTTTGTCTGTCTGTGTGTCTGTCTGTTTGTCTGTCTGTCTGTCTGTCTGTCTGTCTGTCTGTCTGTCTGTCTGTCTGTCTGTCTGTCTGTCTGTCTGTCTGTCTGTCTGTCTGTCTGTCTGTCTGTCTGTCTCTGTCTCTGTCTCTCTCTCTCTCTCTCTCATATTGCGTGAAATCCAGAGAGAGAGAGAGAGAGAGAGAGAGAGAGAGAGATTCGTTTGACTAGCAGTTTTTGATACATCGACAATCAGCAGATCAACCAGAGACCCAAACACATGCATACACAGACACATAAACGGATCGACAGAGAGTCACAATGATCGTCGGTTGAATAGATGGACGAACGGGCACAGACAGACAGACGGACAGACAGACGGACAGACGGACGGACGGACGGACGGACGGACGATATTGGCATGCAGGTAGAGACCGAAGCTGCGCAGGCAAATGCAGATGGATAAAACGGATTTGCTAAAACGAATATACACACGTAAGAATACATGTATGCGCGCGCGTGGGCAGACATACACACACACGCGCGCGCACACGCACGAGCGCGCGCGCGCACACACACACACACACACGCACACACACACACACACACACACACACACACACACGCACACACACACACACATAGACGCACGCACGCACACACACACACGCACACACACACACACACACACGCACACACACACACACATACACACAGCGAAGAAGCTAGACACGTGAGTGACAGATAGAACAATGCATGAGGATTTGTGTTGAGCAAAAGAAGAAAAAGAGACAGAGTAAGTTGTGTCCAGTCATCAAGAGGCAAGGGGAGGGGTGGGGAGCGAGGGGAGGGGGCGAGGGGAGGGGAAGGGAAGGGAGCGAGGGGAGGGGAGGGGGGCGAGGGGAGGGAAGGGAAGGGAGCGATGGGAAGGGGGCGAGGGGACGGGGCGAGGGGAGGGGGCGAGGGGAAGGGGGCGAGGGGAAGGGAGCGAGGGGAAGGGGGCGAGGGGAAGGGAGCGAGGGGAAGGGGGCGAGGGGAGGGGGGCGAGAGGAGGTTGGCGAGGGGAGAGGGTCGAGGGGAGTGGGGCGAGGGGAGGGGAGGGAAGGGAAAAGGAAGGGAGCGAGGGGAGGGGGGCGAGGGGAGTGGGGCGAGAGGAGGGGAGGGAAGGGGAAAGGAAGAGAGCGAGGGGAGGGGGGCGAGGGGAGGGGGCGAGGGAAGGTGGGGAGGGGGGCGAGGGAAGGAGGGTGGGGAGGGCGAGGAGGTGAAGGAGGACTCAGAGGATGAATGGATGGATGGATGGATGGATGATGGATGGATGGATGGATGAATGGATGGGTGGATTAAAGGATGGATGGATAATGTTTTATGACCTATCAGCCTGTGTAGCCTATGAAAGGTCATTAGGCATGACAATCACAAGAATAGTTTAGGATAAGCGCAAGTCAGGATGTTCGCCTCTGACAAAACAGTAGGGAGAAGCAGTGGATTTATTCTGACCGCCAACTCACAGAAGTCCATACTTGCAGGAAAAAGAAAAGTAAAGCCAGCAAGTGTGCAAGGAAAGAGCAGAGAAGTGAAATAGCTCAGAGGCCACATGGTTGGCGGAAAGTCCCGCATGATTGCTTTGCCTGTGCAGAGAAGAACATCACAGCTAGGCCACCGTTGTTGGTAATTTGGCTTTCAGGCGGTGTATTCGTACCTTGACTTGTCTCAATGGACATGAATGCTGTCCGAAACACAGCCGTAGAAACACTCAACATCATTGCAACAACTGTCTTGCTTTATTTAGTTACGATATCGTGGCGTCTGTTTGAGGTGTGTGTGTGTGTCTGTATGTGTGTGCGCTTGTGTGTGTGTGTGTGTGTCTGTATGTGTGTGCGCTTGTGCGTGTGTGTGTATGTATGTATGTATGTATGTATGTATGTATGTATGTATGTATGTATGTATGTATGTATGTATGTATGTATGTCAAGTATTGCCAAGTACCTGAGCATGTCAGTAATGATTGGCTCCAGAAGAGTATGGGCAAGAAGGGGTCAGGTCTTGGCTGGTGGGTCCCAGTGAGCTTGTGTTTCAAATTGCACATTGATCTCTGTATCATTTTTGGCAATAAAGTGTTTCGATATGTATGTA
>JAWQFJ010005926.1:15000-55000 GCA_034096865.1 Theodoxus fluviatilis | reverse complement strand
TGAAGCAATCGTCCTAATGACATGAATGCATATTCATGACCGCCCCAGAATGCCACTGGTACCTTGTCCCTCCAACTCCCTACGCGCTCCATTTCACTGTCCCCATCCCCACCACACTGTCTTCATCTTCCTCCTGTGGTTCTCTGAGGTTTTAACTTCATCCATACTGTCAGTGAGGGTAACTGGGGCGGGCTAACCCTTTCTCAATTATGCTGAGCTGAGTCTATACTTAATCTGAGGGAAGAGAGAAGTTGGAGGAGACAGAGACAGAAAGGGAGAGTTAATCGGGTCGGAACGGGGAGTATATATGGGTTAAGGCGCCTATACACGTATGGGTTTTCAAGCCGATTTTGCTCCCGATCCGGTCTGACCGTGCGTGTAAAAATCGGGTTGACAGCCACACGCAACGATTACACCAAGACCGCGCACTCGAGCGATTTTCATTTACGCAAAGCGAGGGCAGAATTTAGAGTTACGTCCCTTCACTGAGCTATGGCAACGACGCTTTGACATGTAGCTCAATGCTTGTGATCTGCATCGGATTTGTAAAATGTAGGAGCTTTCACGACCTATTGATGCATTCAACATACAGCTTTGATAAATTAATGCTGTTCATGGCTTACATTTTCTTTGGATGGGTTTTAGTATCCCCCAATTAAAGCGTTTTCTGTGTGAACACGCAATAATGATAACAGTCGACCAGCGGACACATGGTTGTGCGTGTGATCTGCATCGGATTTTAAAATGTAGGAGCTTTCACGACCTATTGATGCATTCAACATACAGCTTTGATAAATTAATGCTGTTCATGGCTTACATTTTCTTTGGATGGGTTTCTATTATCCCCAAAAATCAGCGTTTTCTGTGCGAACATGCACGCAACGAAAGCCGCTGACAGATGCTTTCGCGTGAAGGTGCATTGACCCGCATTTCCAATTTTACAATATAGGAGCTTTCACGACCTATTGATGCATTCAACATACAGCTTTGATAAATTAATGCTGTTCATGGCTTACATTTTCTTTGGATGGGTTTCTATTATCCCCAAAAATCAGTGTTTTCTGTGTAAACATGCACGCAACGAAAGCCACTGACAGATGCTTTCGCATGAAGGTGCATTGACCCGCATTTTCAATTTTACAATGTAGGAACTTTCACGACCTATTGATGCATTCAACATACAGCTTTGATAAATTAATGCTGTTCATGGCTTACATTTTCTTTGGATGGGGTTATAGTATCCCCCAAATACACCGTTTTCTGAGTGAAGCGGAGACAGGTCCGTCATTTAAATTGGCAACTAGTCGCGAGATTCTCGTCGTTCTCGCGTCACCCGGCATACAAATCGGTCGAGACTGGGTCAGGGAATAGAGCTTGCCCTACGGACAAAAACCGGGCCAGATTGTATGCAAATGAGTCAACCGTTTTGATTCTTGACCGGATCAGCAGCAAAACCGGGGGACAACCGGTACATGTGCCTTAAGGGGCCGCTATTGAGGAGGGTCGCAATTGCGGGGGGCCGCTATTGTGGGATTTTTCAAAACAAAAGTTCTTAGGCAATTTTGATGCTTTTGTCCTAAAACGCCTAAAAAAACATAAAATTTTTGTTACTTAAAAAAAAAACTTGGGAATTTTTTCGTTTGTTTTAAATCAGAGGACACCTGCAGTCCCTCCCCCAGCTGACCACGTCTTTCCAGTGCGAAGGCGAGGTATCGACTCATGCCGTGCACGCATTTCTCGTGCAGAGAACAATAACAGTCCACGGTATTCCTCCGCCTTCCTTCCCGTGGGCGGTGAGAATGAAAGAGACATTTTTAATTAATCGGCCCTTTACTGCCCGACATTACATCGAGCCGTCACAACTCATGCCGTGCACGCTTTTCTCGTACAGAGAACAAAAACAGTCCACGGTATTCCTCCGCCTTCCTTCCGGTGGGCGGTGAGAATGAAAGAGCCATTTTTAATTAATCGGCCCTTTACTGCCCGACATTCTCTCTCTCTCTCTCTCTCTCTCTCTCTCTCTCTCTCTCTCTCTCTCTCTCTCTCTCTCTCTCTCTCTCTCTCTCTCTCTCTCTCTCTCCCCCATCCCTCTCTCTCCATAGTTTTTATCAATAACGGGTGAAGCTTTATATTCTAACTCCATCCCACGTTTGACTCTCAACGGGTGGTCCCTACGCCCTAACTCCAGGGCCCGACGCTGATGTTAGACACAACGTGACAAAAAGTAACGCGTCCCGGTTTAAGTGAAACTCCCCGGACAGGCTAAGTCAGTCAGGCGGGTGCGGCCTAGGCTGAGCGCTATCGGTAAAACCCGAAAAAATTTCTAAGTTAAAAAAAAGTAACTCAATTTTTATGGGTTTTTGTAGGCGTTTTAGGACAAAATAATCAAAATGGCCTTAAGAACTTTTGTTTAAAAAAAATCCCGCAATAGCGGCCCTCCGCAATAGAGAGCTGACCCCGTATGTATAAGGGGAAGGGAAGCAAAGTATAATGTAAAATATAGAGGAAGAGGGGGAAGGGGAAGAGGGGTGGGGGATGGGCGCCGAAAAAGAGGAAGAGAGGAGCGGGATGTGGTCACGGAGGTAAGGAATGGTATGTGTATAGAACAATGATGGGTGGAGATAGTGAAGGAGAACATAGGATGCAGAGAATGCATTCTTTGAAAGGGATAGCCGTACATTTCAGAGAGGGTTATATTCGAGTTGTGTTGCAGCGTGTGGCGTGAGTATTGTGAGGGAAGTGTTAGGAGATGGTAAGGAAGGGAGGGCGGGAGAAGGTAGGCAGGGGGGCTGAGAGGAGGGGGGAGGGGGGGGCGGGTCGAGGAGGTGGAGGGGAGTGTAATGGTAGAGGAAGAGAATAGAGTCAAGTGCAGATATGACGTGGAAGGTAAAGAAGTAATGAAAGATTGAAAGGAGAAAAATCTACGAGGAAACAAGGAGGGGAAAAGATTTATGGCAGTAAGGCTGATGGTGATGATGGTTGTGTTGGTAGTGACTGTTGTGTGGATAATGGTATTTAAATAAACCCAGATTGTTCCCGTCCCAGGGATAGACCACGACACTGCGCCTCGCACATTGTCCAACCCCATGCAATGCTTGCTCGTCTTGCTACCTCCGCCTGCCAAACACATGGTTTCAACATGCGAGTACAGGCTGCGGGGCTGTTGGTGGTAGCCGTGCATGTTGCAATGCTGTTGATGGTCATGCTTATTGTAGTTGTGTGGAAAATGGTGATGGTGACAGTTGTGTTCATTATGTGTGTTGCTGTAAAGGCTGTGATTGCTGATAGCGGTGATGGTGATGGTGGTGAAACACTGCATTCACACTGAGGATGAAAGAGGGAAAGCAGATAGTGAAGGACGCAGAATTGCTCAAGCTGGTGCTTTCTAGAGGACGCCAATACCGCACACTGCGTCCAGATATAAAATTCGGTCATGTGACATTTATTTCAGGTCCGGCATGCAGCACTTGTATGACTGGACGAGCTCTGCCATTTATTTCTTCTCCAGTTAGTATGCAAAACGCTCATTTTAAGAAATACTGACACCCATGCAAAACGCTCATTTTAAGAAATACTGACACCCATGCAAAACGCTCATTTTAAGAAATGCTGACACCAATTCAAAACAATTACTTTCATTCGAAAAAAATCGAGAAAGTGTGTTGATACACAAAATTCGGTCATGTGACGTCTAATCAAAGCTAAGCACGCGACATAAATGTTATGTCTGGCCGACACTTGAATACATATTTTGAGCCGTGATTATCTGTCTTGGCGGACTCTCGCGCAAAGGAGTCTCGAAAGCGTCTCTTGTTGTCAACGTGACCGAGTTCAATGGTTGCCAGTGTACCAAATCCCTCATCAAACCAAATTTTCAAGTTGAATGAGGTAGCGATTTAAACAAACTATTAATGTATTCTACATAGCTAGCGCTTCGAGAAATTGATACTGCCATTCGGTTACTGTTCTTTAAGATAAGCATTTTGAATGCGAGATGAAGACAAAATGCCGGATATTTGCTTACAGGTGTGAGCGCAAAAAAGCCGCTTGCGGGACCCGAAATAGATGTGAATCGACTTGAATATTCTGGCTGGACACGAAGTGTGCGGCACTATTATCTTGTAATTAAAAACCAGCTTCAAGGATGCAGGGAGAAAGCCTTCCGGTGGATACAAAACATGGGGAGAGGAATAGAAGCGAACGAGAAAGGGTTCTGGGGAAGAAAGAGAGTGAACAAAGTGCACTCCTGATTTATGATAAGGTGGGAAAGAATAGGAAAACGACGGTCATTTGCACTGGTCCAAGTCTTCGTGCAGCACAAAACGACAGTCAGCCGCAGATGAGACCTAGGCCTGGGAGGAGGAGGACACCTGCACATACAACACTGGAAAATCAGCAGCATCGTCATTAGCAGCATCGCTTGTCTAGCGCTGGTTCCGCCTCACAGTGAGTCGCTTGCAGCACTCACCAGTCAAGAGTCTTTTGTGTTTCACGGTTTTTCACGACCGGTAAGCAATTTAAGGTGATGTATAAAAATCATCGAATGCAGCTCTGAAACAATATCTTATAGGTAACAAATGTTTTGCAAAGTAGGTTTTTGAAAGACAAAAAATACTTGCGCTTCGGCAAACAGATAAAATGTTAGTCGACACGCCGCATGCAGGGGTGTCTTGTTCATGTGGTTCATTTAGTTTCGCCGCCTCCTTGTCATGGACACTGGCACTTACTCGCAAGTCCACTCTTTCCATGACCCCTGCTTTACATCCCTGTTGTTTAAATGCATGTGAAAGTTAAATGATCAAACACTGACGAAGCTTTGTGACAGAATACTCGTGGACTGCAACCTCAGTTTTCCCCCAAAATGTCAGTCATTGAGAGGGCTCTGGCAGTTGTCGTAGTGGCGACGCTCAATTTGAAAAAGAAACGGAGCTTTTTTTGCTGGATTTCTTGTTCAAAGATAATGATGGTGATGTCGATGTAGGTGTCGTTGATGACAATAATCATGATGATGATGATGATGATGATGATGATGATGATGATGATGATGATGATGATGATGATGATGATGGTGGTGGTGGTGGTGCTGCTGCTGCTGCTGCTGCTCTGGAGGAGGAGGAGGAGGAGGAGGAGGAGGAGGAGGAGGAGGAGGAGGAGGAGGAGGAAGAGGAGGAGGAGGAGGAGGAGGAAATCCACGAAACGTCATGCACCAAGCGCTTCAGACTCTAGAATCCGGGCTTGCTCACAGAGAACCACCAGCCAATGAGGTAGAATAGCGGAGGAGTGGCTGCCATTGCAGAGTTCTTCTCTTTTCGCGTCCGTCCACGTGATCCTGTGTGCGTTGCCCACCGTGGTGAGTCATGTTCCTCAGAGACTGTTCTCAACAGGCCACTCACATTCTGGCGTGATTTATGAGTACAGTACTATTCACGACGTCTTCAAGTGGTCCACGGTGGTAAATCCGAATCGCCAGCTGGTGGCTCTAAAAAGAAAACATTTTCGGGTTGGGCCGGAAAGAACGAAGAGGCTCTCTGCTTGATAAAATGGAGGCCAAGAATGTCAATGAGGTACATCCCGGAAGTAACAGTGACCCGAGGACGACAGTGGGGGGAGAGGAGAGACGGGTCGAAACATTGAGTTGGGAAGTGGAGTGTCAAAAAGGGGACGAAGGCAAAGTCCTCCTGTCTCCATTCTGGGCTAACAAAGCCATTCTGGATAATCGCGTTCGCCACAGAGGTGGGTCTCCCCGCTAAGGGTCTGTTGAAGAGCTTGAGTGTCCCACTTGTGTCTGTTGGCTTTGTCTGCGTTTCCTCCACTTTGCATTTAAGCCTGAACTCTCGTTTCCTAGGCAGACCAAGACACTGGTCCCAAATCTAGCTCCCTTTTCCTGTCCGGAACAAGCTAATGTGATTCAGATTACAGAAAGGCTCTGTGTATGCATTCTAAAGAAGCTTAATCATGAGGATGGTCGGGGCTCTAGTCCAGTGGTGAGAGCGCTCGCCCGCTGTCGCTTGCTGCTAGCGGGAGTGCCGTTCGAAGCCGTGCAGATGCTAGAGCTGCATCCTTGGGCAAGGCGCTTTACCCACAATGCCCCTCCTGCCTGGGAACTAGACCGGTCACTGGGAGCGCCGCAGCGGCGACTGGGGGTGAAATTCCCCAATTAAATAATTCCTCAGAGACAAAGATAGGATGAAGAAGAATACAGTTATGATTGAGACATTTTGACATTACACTCAAGAAGGAAATAAAAACACGCGTAGTTTTCGCACAACTTTCATCCAGCTTCTTCACAAGGTATATTTTGATCTCAATACATAAGGTTTCTTATATTTTACTCCTTTTTCGTCAGACTGTAAGGGTATTAGCAGTGATGAGAAAACATATCTCATGCCTATTTCTGCACTTTGAAAAATCCCACTGAAAATTATGGTCCTCACAAAGCAGGCTCGAAGTTGTTTAATCAAATTTTATTTACAAGCCAAACAACAATGCCCTCAAACAAAAGATCGCACAAACAAAGGAATGAACAAACGAAGGAATAAGGCGGAGACTGGCCGTCCAGCAAATGAAAGGATGGCGATCTCCCGATGGCGCGACTTCGCTACCTTCCACCTTCCGCTCCAGCCTGCTGCAGTGGTTGGAATAACTATGTCTGTCCAGCCTATGGAGCTTGCTGCAGTGGTTTATATAACTATGTCTGTCCAGTCTATGGAGCCTGCTGCAGTGGTTGGAATAACTATGTCTGTCCAGCCTACGGAGCCTGCTGCAGTGGTTGGAATAACTATGTCTGTCCAGCCTATGGAGCCTGCTGCAGTGGTTGGAATAACTATGTCTGTCCAGCCTATGGAGCCTGCTGCAGTGGTTGGAATAACTATGTCTGTCCAGCCTATGGAGCCTGCTGCAGTGGTTGGAATAACTATGTCTGTCCAGCCTATGGAGCCTGCTGCAGTGGTTTGAATAACTATGTCTGTCCAGCCTATGGAGCCTGCTGCAGTGGTTTGAATAACTACGTCTGTCCAGCCTATGGAGCCTGCTGCAGTGGTTTGAATAACTATGTCTGTCCAGCCTATGGAGCCTGCTGCAGTGGTTGGAATAACTATGTCTGTCCAGCCTATGGAGCCTGCTGCAGTGGTTGGAATAACTATGTCTGTCCAGCTTGTGGAGCCTGCTGCAGTGGTTTGAATAACTATGTCTGTCCAGCCTATGGAGCCTGCTGCAGTGGTTTGAATAACTATGTCTGTCCAGCCTATGGAGCCTGCTGCAGTGGTTTGAATAACTATGTCTGTCCAGCCTATGGAGCCTGCTGCAGTGGTTTGAATAACTATGTCTGTCCAGCCTATGGAGTCTGCTGCAGTGGTTTACATAACTACGTCTGTCCAGCCTATGGAGCCTGCTGCAGTGGTTTGAATAACTACGTCTGTCCAGCCTATGGAGCCTGCTGCAGTGGTTTGAATAACTATGTCTGTCCAGCCTATGGAGCCTGCTGCAGTGGTTTGAATAACTATGTCTGATCAGCCTATGGAGCCTGCTGCTGGGTTCAAGCTGGGAGCGGGTCGTCTCAAGTGGCGCTGGTGTAAGCCTCAGTGAAGTCACACGCCCTCATCAAAGCTATGTACTGTTTGGTGGATATGATGCATGGACGCTGGCTCCATTACAATCTCCCTGTCTACCTCAAAGCGTGTTTCCCCCCGGTGCAGACAGAAGGACAGCACTTCACTCACTGACATGTGTGATGACAGGACGGAGAGCGAGATAATTGACTGCAGCTTTAAGAAGTGTTTGTACTTTACAGAGAGCCAGGACCGTGGTTTCTGAGTCATGGCGCGCTTGCACTGGACGAAGCCCTTGGAAAGCGTGAATCACAAGAAGCCCCACGCCCCACGAAGACCACACTCCCATTGATGTACTCGTCATTACAGGCACAGTGACACGCTGATGACGTCAGTCTGGTGCCTGTTTGGCTTCACTAATTGTGGCATGGATGCCGCTCAGAACTTTCGTCCACTCGTTATTTCTTGATACTTATACCCATTCTTTCTCTCTCTCTCTCTCTCTCTCTCTCTCTCTCTCTCTCTCTCTGTCTGTCTGTCTGTCTGTCTGTCTGTCTGTCTGTCTGTCTGTCTGTCTGTCTGTCTCTGTCTCTCTCTGTATCTCTGTCTCTGTCTCTCTCTCTCTCTCTCCCTCTCTGTCTCTCTCTCTCTGTATATCTGTCTCTCTCTCTGTCTCTGTCTCTGTCTCTCTCTCTCTCTCTCTCTCTCTCTCTCTCTCTCTGTGTGCAGAATTAAGAATATAAACTGCAAATGTTTCCTCATGTATAGTCATCCTAGGAAATCGTCTAATTTTGAATTGCATTGGTGATAACAGCGTGGGATGATGATGATGATGATGATGATGATGATGATGATGATGATGATGATGATGATGATGATGATGATGATTTGAAGTCGTCACTTGCACTTGACTTGGATGAAAGTGAGGGAGAGTTGCGCAGATCGTCCGCCTCATTCTCTCGTCCCGGCCTATCTGTGTCCAGTGGCAAGACGAAGTATAGACGGCAGGAGATAGGATGCAGGGGATGGCCAGCCGTGTCCAACGTGTCTCACTGTGCCCTGGCTACGGTCAACCAAGCTGTGCTGTGTCCTCCTTCCTACCCTTTGAACTACCATGGCACGTGTGCTTGAGAAGAAGGTAACGTCTTTCTAAGTGTGTATCTGTCAACTTTTCAAATAAAATCATCCCTTAGGGATGCATGAGTCGACAAGGGCGTCCAAAAATCTCTGTCGGGTCAGGACGTCGATTCCTTCCCTGTCACAGGTGGAGTAACTCCCCAGCACCAGTCGCACGATGTCAGCCGCCAGTTCAGGGAGAGACTCGTCCTCCTCGCGCCTTCTGGTGTAGAGCAGTGCCTTAGCCAGGTCCGGGTTCCAGATGACTTGAAATATGTTATGCCCGGTTATGGAGAGCCTGTACTAGGGTATTGTAGTTATTCCTGTCCTCGGGTGGCAAGGATTCAGAACTGTCAGCGCTTTAAGGATGAGAAGGTTTGCTTTCTCCTCCTCACCCCAGCCATTCATCCTCCCTACCACCTCGAATTGGATGTGGTATGCATCCTACACTGCCTTGCCTTTGTACACTGTGGCCGTATCACTGAGGCAACGTCCGCAGTCGTGAATCCATCGCTTCAGCGCACACAGCAGCTCGAATAACACGTTTCTCACACATGAAGCTAGGGAAGGCACCTCCACACTTCTCCCATTGGTTGGCTGGATGAGTTCCGTACTTCCGCTATGCAAAATGTTGCCTTATCGATGTGCGCTCTATTAATATTCCGCTCGAAATTCAGCCTTGTTGATGATCGCGGGAAACATGATGAATAGACAGTCAGAAGGTACGATTTAAAAAAACAGCATGTTAACGGTATGATCATTCATATAATTATGTTCATTTTTATACATAATGTCATTGTTTAATCAGTCTCACAGAAACTGACCAATCTAAAGAAATAGGTCGGGTATCTTGTGCGCTAAGTCAACGGGTTTGAAATTTGAGCTCGCAGACATCATTACAGTGCTGGAGCATACTTAGATGTATATCACACTTGTTAAACTTCAATTAATCACGGTAAAATATGCAGCTGATGCTATAGTAACGTATCAAATCAAGTAGCCCACCAACCTGCTCGTTTCTCAGCTATGTATTTTCATCAGTAAAGGCTTCATCCATGCTGATCACGGTAGACAACATGATGATGGAATGAAGTCACATTCTAGTAAACTAGAGACTTCGCCTGCCGGCGAAACAATCTCTAGCCCAATTGACATCAGGCGATGGAAGGTTTTCGTCCAAAAATTCAAATGAGGACACACGAGAGGCTTGTGGGATAGCCGATCAGCTCCCTGACATACGCCGTTAAAGTAGTTCTAAAACTATTTCGCACAAAACTCTTAACTTACTCTTTTTGAGGCAATAAACAAACATTTATTCGATAAAATAAAATGTTTGTGTAGAAATGGAATAAAGTTTTGACATCTGAATGATTTCTGTAAAAAGTGGAGAACAAAATGGTATCAGAACGAACTAATTTTTGGCGAAATGCTGTAATGCGAAGGGTCAAGTCTATGGGCGCGTTTGTTTGGCCCAAAATCTCGAGAGAATCGCGAGGGCTAGGCGTTTCCTACGTTCCTCGCTCATAAGGACGCACTCGCCGTGAAGGCGAGAGGCCGAGGGAGGTCTGCGGCACGTTTGCTTGGCCAAAAAATCTCGCCATTCTCCCTCAATGGCTAGTCGAGGGCGAGTGAGACGCTCCTACAGCTAGAAAAACGGCCAATCATCTCGCAAGGCAAAAGAACATGGCTGCGTCCTGGCGCCAGAGTCGGTGAAGAAGTTGCCGATAGACGAAATAACTGACAATTCAGATATCACATCAGTTTTTCACTTCATAGAACACACCAATTGAGGGAGCTCCGGACCTCCCTCGGCCTCCCGCCTTCACGGCGAGTACGTCTTTATGAGCGAGAAACGTAGGCAACGCCTTGCCCTCGCGATTCTCTCGAGATTTTGGGCCAAACAAACATGCCTCTGGAGCTCCCTCGATGCTTCGAGCTGCAGTGACCTGGATGAGCCAAAATGGCGGAGACAGTGCGAGTTGGGCTGGTATTCGGAGAGAACAGTGCCGGTAATGTGCTTCTCAGAGTTCGAGAATGGAAAAGTGTACGTACACGGAAGTATTTGCTGTTCGAGTGTTCATTTGTACATTTAGAGAAGTAGGTGTATTGGCTATTTCTGGACATACACTACCGAAAAAGGTTTTATCGCTTGCAAACACGCAACACCGTATACGTACGCTCTATGAATTATGTCCCTTGAATTGATCAAAATGACTCAAGGCCTAACATTTTGGACAAAATTGTCACCAGTTGAACCCGGGTAGCTTTTTTTTTGCTGAAAAAGTTCCCGTGCCATTCGATATGACACCATGGTGTGTTCTATGAAGTGAAAAACTGATGTGATATCTGCATCGTCAGTTATTTCGTCTATCGGCAACTTCTTCACCTACTCGGGCTTCGGGACGCAGCCATGTTCTTCCACCTTGCGAGATGATTGGCCGTTTTTCTAGCTGTAGGAGCGTCTCACTCGCCCTCGACTAGCCATTGAGGGAGAATCTCGAGATTTTGGGCCAAACAAACGCACCATATTACTCATTCATTGCGAACTGTGCCAGAGTCACTACTGACTCGCGTTCACAGAATGGTGACGTCACATAGAACTGACCAATCGGAAGAGATAGGTGAAGTATGTCCCCGACCTCATGCATATTAATTAGTATTCACGTGTCACGTGTTGAATCTGATCAATGGGAGGAAGTGTGGAGGCGCTCTCCCTAGCTTCATGTGTTTCTCACAGTCCATATCCGTTGTGATATGTCATTGCTCAGCCTATTTTCCATCGTAGGAACAAGTTGTTGCGATTTGTTTTCTTTGCAAAGTCTTGTCAATACGGCGGTTCTCCTAGCTTGCACGCAAAGTCCTGTCAATACGGCGGTCCTCCTGGCTTGCACGCAAAGTCCTGTCAATACGGCGGTTCTCCTAGCTTGCACGCAAAGTCTTGTCAATACGGGGGTTCTCCTAGCTTGCACGCAAAGTCCTGTCAATACGGCGGTTCTCCTAGCTTGCACGCAAAGTCCTGTCAATACGGCGGTCCTCCTGGCTTGCACGCAAAGTCCTGTCAATACGGCGGTCCTCCTGGCTTGCACGCAAAGTCCTGTCAATACGGCGGTTCTCCTAGCTTGCACGCAAAGTCCTGTCAATACGGCGGTCCTCCTGGCTTGCACGCAAAGTCCTGTCAATACGGCGGTTCTCCTAGCTTGCACGCAAAGTCATGTCAATACGGCGGTCCTCCTGGCTTGCACGCAAAGTCCTGTCAATACGGCGGTCCTCCTAGCTTGCACGCAAAGTCCTGTCAATACGGCGGTTCTCCTAGCTTGCACGCAAAGTCCTGTCAATACGGCGGTTCTCCTAGCTTGCACGCAAAGTCCTGTCAATACGGCGGTCCTCCTGGCTTGCACGCAAAGTCCTGTCAATACGGCGGTCCTCCTAGCTTGCACGCAAAGTCCTGTCAATACGGCGGTCCTCCTAGCTTGCACGCAAAGTCCTGTCAATACGGCGGTTCTCCTAGCTTGCACGCAAAGTCCTGTCAATACGGCGGTTCTCCTAGCTTGCACGCAAAGTCTTGTCAATACGGCGGTTCTCCTGGCTTGCACGCAAAGTCCTGTCAATACGGCGGTTCTCCTAGCTTGCACGCAAAGTCCTGTCAATACGGCGGTCCTCCTGGCTTGCACGCAAAGTCCTGTCAATACGGCGGTTCTCCTAGCTTGCACGCAAAGTCTTGTCAATACGGCGGTTCTCCTAGCTTGCACGCAAAGTCTTGTCAATACGGCGGTTCTCCTAGCTTGCACGCAAAGTCTTGTCAATACGGCGGTTCTCCTAGCTTGCACGCAAAGTCTTGTCAATACGGCGGTTGTCCTAGCTTGCACGCAAAGTCTTGTCAATACGGCGGTTCTCCTGGCTTGCACGCAAAGTCCTGTCAATACGGCGGTTCTCCTGGCTTGCACGCAAAGTCCTGTCAATACGGCGGTCCTCCTAGCTTGCACGCAAAGTCCTGCCAATACGGCGGTCCTCCTAGCTTGCACGCAAAGTCCTGCCAATACGGCGGTCCTCCTAGCTTGCGCCGAAAAGTCTTGTCAATACGGCGGTCCTCCTAGCTTGCACGCAAAGTCTTGTCAATACGGCGGTCCTCCTAGCTTGCACGCAAAGTCTTGTCAATACGGCGGTCCTCCTAGCTTGCACGCAAAGTCTTGTCAATACGGCGGTCCTCCTAGCTTGCGCCGAAAAGTCTTGTCAATACGGCGGTCCTCCTAGCTTGCACGCAAAGTCTTGTCAATACGGCGGTCCTCCTAGCTTGCACGCAAAGTCTTGTCAATACGGCGGTCCTCCTAGCTTGCACGCAAAGTCTTGTCAATACGGCGGTTCTCGTAGCTTGCGCCGAAAAGTCGAAGTCCACAAAATCCGGTGGTAGTTTTTAAAAAGATGTATTCAGTCCAAACACAGCGACAGCATCACCATAAACGCACTCCACTCTCGAGGCTGGATGCTATGAGGACAGAATCGCTGTTTCTGCGCTCTCACTCTTCTCTTCGTCGCGCTCTCTCCTAGAACGCTGTGTTTCACGTGTGTACTCTCTGGTGGACATGCACACCTCACTCTAGAGCCACAGTCCACTAGAGGACTGATCACTCCTTATAAAGGAGGACTCTTTGAACTCGCCTGTGTCCTTCTTGTGCTCTAACCTTTCCTGTCTTGCGCTCTCTCACGCCGCCCCGCCATCTTAACATTTTGGAGCTTTCTAGAATCATCGAGAACAACGCGAATATACGAGAATACACGCCATTGTCTGGAGGCTGCGGGAAGTGACGTCACGCGGTAATAGACCACTCGATAGTTCCAGCGTTACGTGCGGTACCATGTGATCGTTGTTCTCGATTGTCATTGGCTGTTGCTAATCTACATGAAAACGATCCTCACCTCACCTCACCTCATTCCCTTGACCGCTCTGGCCGTCGGAGGGACATGAGGGATGACGACACGGAGATCCTCCGCCATTCAGGACTGTTGGTGGCTGTTTTGAGCAGCTCTTTCATGGGGAGGGCCGTCCACGATGCCATTCTCTAATGGCCGCAAGCGAGACTACACACACGATCACTGCAAGATAACGCTTTATTTTGGTGTGATCGTTCTGTTGGATCCGTCGCAATGACATTTCATTGCCCGATTATCGGCTGCAGCAATGGAAGCTATCGACTTGAGAGGTGGTTGGCTGCAGCAATGGAAGCTATCGACTTGAGAGGTGGTTGGCTGCTATTTGCGAAAGTCACGGAGTTCGCCACGACTCGGACCAGTGCTCCAAGGATGGAATATGTACTGACAATGTGACATGACACTGGCCTGACTTTCTTCATGATGCTGTTGACCTCAAATTTTAAAATGTTCTAATAACATCACTGGATGCAGTCGACCAAAAATAGCCAATTGTGGAATTTCCTTTTAATGTTGTTGATCTCAAAATTGTTTTATGACGTCACTGGCCGCAATCGACGAAGCCGACCGTGAACTTCTATTCGGTAATCCATTCAATACACATGTTAAACGTACTTCTTCAATTAAAAAAAGAGCGACATCAACAGTTGACATTAACTCGATTACGGTTTTGACCGAGTAATGGATAAACTCCTCGAGTGATCCAGTAAACACCCGGCCGTCTTAACCGTTCTTTCAGATCGCCTAATCGCACTGTCTGACTCGGAGTACGATCATGATGAGATCTTAATGTTTTAGACAAGATGGAAGGGAAGGAAAGTTCCTGTAAAAAAAAATTTGTTTTGTTTTGGCACATCATAGACGTTGACCTAACGCCGTCACACAGAGAGATAGGTGCATCGTAAATGTTCACCAAGTACGTCCTCATTCACGCACAGAGATCCTTTGTTTACACGTGGACGGGTCATTGCGTGCTGCGCATGCGCCATTTCCAAGGTGGCGGCGGAACTATCCAGTGGTCTATGCAAAGGGCGATCGCACCCTGGCTACGTCACTTAACCAGGCAACGGGCCAAAGAGGTTCGCCAAATCTAGAAACCACTACAACATTCTAGCACATTCCAGAACCTTCACAACACTTCGGCGTTTAGGTGCGTCGACCCACATTTCTATTTTTTTTAATGTAGGAACTTACACGACTTATTGATGCATTCAACATACAACTTTGAGAAATTAATGCTTTTTATTGCTTAAAATTTCTTTGGGTGGGTTTCATGTATATAAAAAATAGCGTTTTTTGCGCGAACTGAAGACAACAATGATAGCCAAACTCGCTGTAACTACGACTGTACTCATGGGTCCGGGCTGTAGTAGAATTGGGGTTGTTTTACTACATCTTTACTTGTGAAAGAACAACCACTTTCGACTAATGTATCCCTAACTGGTGATTTTACTTGAATAGTTTACAACTATTCACATAGTAAATCTTTTCTTTCCTCTCACGCATACGGGCCCTGATGACGGTAGCCAACATGTTTGAAACACCAGGATGAGTTGGGACTTGTCTTTTTGTCTATGAATTCAAATTTTGCAACTAATATTATCGTGTTACGTTTTTGGTGTTGAAGGTGGATGGAGGAGTGAAGGATGTGTTGTATTTTTACAAGGGCAGAATGTTAGACAGATGTTTAATTCATTGATTTCTCTAGGAAAAATAAGTTCATTCATTTCAAATCGCCCCTCGTTAAACATCCATTCCTCCTGCTGTCCTGTTTATGCAATTACGGCCGACCCTCTTATTGTCAACCCACCCCCAACCTCCTTCTTATCTACATGTATTGAAAGAAAGTGACAGGAGCGTTCTCCATTCATTCTGTGCCACAGACACTACCAGACTTTCTATGCCACAGAGACTACCAGATTTTCTATGCCGCAGAGACTACCAGATTTTCGAAGCCACAGACACTACCAGATAGTCATTCTGTGCCACAGAGACTACCAGACTTTCTATGCCAATGAGACTACCAGATTTTCGAGGCCACAGACACTACCATATTTTCTATGCCACAGAGACTACCAGATTTTCTATGACACAGAAACTACCAGATTTTCGAGGCCACAGACACTACCTGATTTTCTATGCCACAGAGACTAGCAGAATTTCTATGACACAGAGACTACCAGATTTTCTATGCCACAGAGACTACCAGATGTTGTATGCCACAGAGACTACCAGATTTTCTGTGCCACACAGACTAGCAGATTTTCGAGGCCACAGACACTACCTGATTTTCTATGCCACAGAGACTAGCAGAATTTCTATGCCACAGAGACTACCAGATGTCCTATGCCACAGAGACTATCAGATTTTCTGTGCCAGAGAGACTATCAGATTTTCTGTGCCAGAGAGACTACCAGATTTTCTGTGCCACAGATTTCCAGATACTCATTCTCATACGTTGTCTCTGTGGCACAGAAAATCTTGTAGTCTCCGTGGCACATAATGTTCTCCAATATCATACGTAATATTGGTGTACTTATAATGGCGTTAATAGCTTCTTTCCCAGTAAGCGCGTTCCCACATGCACTGAGTACTTGCCGAACGTTCCTAATTCTGCGCCTAGTTTACATAAGAGGTCCAACCAAAAACTAATCATACTAAATTAGCTCTTGCTGAGGGAACATTCTTTCTAATATTTCAGTGATATAGTTTGCTTCATAGTACGTCATTTTCCACAATGACACGCTACATTCCAGTTTTGTTTTTATGACGTAGACGCGAACACTCGAAAAATCAGATCTTTTGATACTGGATAAAGAAGACATGTTTCGCGGTAGGATGAAGTCATGTAAGTGGCTGCTAGTTCATTGTTCTTGTAAATAACTGCAGTAGTTTGTTGCTTGTCTGATCTTTGGTAGCTACGAGGGTGAGATTGTTTTTTTGTGCGCCTGATGAAGGCTTTTTAGCCGAAAATTCGCGCTGTTTTACCTTCCAATGTTTTGTATTTGTTTTGTATTATACGCGGCCATCAGAACCTCACCGTGTTTTAGACTTTTACGAGGGTGAATCAAATGAGAACCTGAATTATAATTTATATATTTCATTGCGCAATTGATTGAACAAACAAAGTTTTCAGATACCTTATTTTTCGACGTGGTCTTCATTGTGTTTAATGCGGGTGTTCCAACACTTCGATAGTGTATGGCTATCTTTAGAAGAAATTTTTTTGGCTAAGTGCACAGCCACTCGTGCTCTGTCTGCTGCACCGCTTCGTCGGACCTAAAAGTCTTGACTCCCATCGCCTCCACGAGCTGTCCTGAAAATCCCAGGAAGCGAGGTCTCGGGAGTTTGTTGGACGTGGAGGACATTCGAAATGCAGATCTTAGATCGTTACAACAGTCGAACAGGCGGTATGGGCCGAGCATTGTCCTGTTGCAACAGAACACATAGCCTACACTCAGGCGTCAACACGTCGTTCTTTCAATCCTGCAGTCACCCAGCGGGGCTCCCATCTTGCAGACACTTGGTGGAACTGCAACACGGCAAGGACGATATTGTGTGCTGATCCATGACTCATGCCCAGTTGTGTGGCTGTTTCAAGGACGATATTGTGTGCTGATCCATGACTCATGCTCAGATGTGTGGCTGTTTCAAGGACGATATTGTGTGCTGATCCATGACTCATGCCCAGTTGTGTGGCTGTTTCAAGGACGATATTGTGTGCTGATCCATGACTCATGCCCAGTTGTGTGGCTGTTTCAAGGACGATATTGTGTGCTGATCCATGACTCATGCCCAGTTGTGTGGCTGTTTCAAGGACGATATTGTGTGCTGATCCATGACTCATGCCCAGTTGTGTGGCTGTTTCAAGGACGATATTGTGTGCTGATCCATGACTCATGCCCAGTTGTGTGGCTGTTTCAAGGACGATATTGTGTGCTGATCCATGACTCATGCCCAGTTGTGTGGCTGTTTCAAGGACGATATTGTGTGCTGATCCATGACTCATGCCCAGTTGTGTGGCTGTTTCAAGGACGATATTGTGTGCTGATCCATGACTCATGCCCAGTTGTGTGGCTGTTTCAAGAACGATATTGTGTGCTGATCCATGACTCATGCCCAGATGTGTGGCTGTTTTAGCCACTTTTACGCAACGATTTTCCTTCCCGACGGCATTAACTGTCGCAGTGTGTTCTGTTGTCACTACTCGGTGTGCCTGACCTGGTCGCGGCGAGTCAGTCACTGAACTGCCGATGTTCCGGAACTTCCTAGTCCACTCGTACACTTATTTTAGTGACAGACGTGCATCACCGTACTGAGCTGTCATTCGTCGGTGAATTTCTACGGGTTTCATCCCTTCACTAAATATTTGATAGATTCTGAGTATTATTCTCGTTTATGAGTGGTACTATGTCTTAATTGTTTTTTATATTTCTCCACGTACCTCCTCTGAGGTCTTCCTTTAATTGCATTTTTTTTAATAAGGGAAAGTATGTTGTGGCCTTGTATGGCCTTCACGGCTGATGAACCCTTGGGCTCCATCCACCTATTCTTTAGTGTTTTGTAAATGACAGGGAAATTGAGGTGTGAAATTTTCCCCTATCACACATTATGAGTCTTCATGTTTGAAGGCTCTTCACAGCCTTGCTGGCTGGTGGGCAGTGAGACTCGATTTAATTGATTTCATGTCACTGGTTAGATGGACTGTATAAGAACTCACTGTTGAGAAGAGTTTTAATTCTTTGTTAAAGATGGGTGTTTCTTAATGTTGTGGCCTTATATAGCCTACAAGGCTGATAGGCCCTTAAACTCCATCCATCCATCCATCCCTTCACTATTATAAAAAAACGAATGACATAACAATGTCCCTCTTTGGTGCATGTTGCATGTAAGGCTGCCATCTCAACACTGCTGCTGCGCCGCCGTATAACGCTTCTACATCGTGCTGCCGCCTGTCGGTCACTTTTCAAACAAAAAGTATCACTGCTGCCAACTTACAGAACAAGCAACTGTTTTTACGAACTTGTTTAAAATCGAAATTTCAAGGTTTTCATCAGACTCACCCTCGTACAGAGGGTATAGATGCATCCCTCGACGCTGTGATCGCCTCGCTCACTGCAGAGGCTACGCGTATCTGGGCCCTCTGTTGGCAAACGTGTGTAGTTGCATTGGGTGAGTCGAGATATTCAAACAGTCGAAGCAGTGCAGCAGATGCTGAACGATCTTGTGGACAGTACCAGGAGGCATTGTAGGGTGTTCGGTGTCCGGTTGGGTGAGAAGTGTGTCCGGCTCCTTATTAGGAACTAGACGGATTACACCAGTTTCAACTGACGTGGTGATACATCACTTCGTTCTTAGAAGACCATCAGCGAAAGGTCTTCATCTTCTCGTTTGTCACTTTACACTTTGTGTTCCATCGCCATCATACGGGTCCTCTCCACTGCCCCTTTCACAACCGACATAGAAGACACGAGTACGTGCAGGATGTGTCTGACATAACAGGTCGGGGACTTGGAACCTTACGGGATGTCGGTGACGTATGGGTCTGGAAAGCCCAGCATACAGGGTATTCCGCTGTGGAGGATGGACAGACAGATGATGTTTTACGGTATATCAACTGTAGTAGGCTATGTAAGGCTATTAAGCATCAATATCACTAGAACAGTTTACAGTAAATGTAAATAAGTCACGGCGTCCCTAGTTATTCACCTCCTACAAATCGCGTAAGAAGGCGCGGTGGGTCTATTACGACCCCCAATCCACAGGAGGACGTGCGAGCATCGAGCGTCCCGTGCCGCATGTAGCAGTTAGAAGCCATCTTCAGATATGACCGGTTTTTCTTCCACAGTGAAGGCCAAAAACAGTATTATTGTCATACCAGTCACGCCTTTTGCTGAAGCATGCTGAAGTTTGTTGTTGTAATGGACAGCAACTAAATAGAAAATGAACCTGGTGGTGTTATCTGATTTGTCATTTTGACAGTTTCCAGATTTTCTGAAACGTCTTGGACACCTTCGTGAGCGATGCTTACTCTGCGTGAGATGGTAACTTCGTTTTCCTACTGAAACATATTTGGATACTTTCTTTGTACTCAGTGCTGTCTGTAGTCCAGGAAATTGATAGGCCGGCAGTGTATTTCCAATGTCCCCCCCCCCCTCATCTCCTCCCCGACCATTTCAAGTGTCACCTCCTCCCCCCAGCACCCCTCCCCCCCCCCCCGCCCCCCCCCCCCCCGCCCCCCCCCCCCCCCCAGCCACCTAATAGCCTGAAATTTGCTAGACCTCAGATGGAAAGAAAGCAAGGGTGGATGGGTGGGGTTTACCCTTGTGTGTCTACCTATTCTGGAAACATGCAGATTTTTTTTTGGTGGGTCTCCACTGCAGTCATTCGATAGCAAAACTTGGTAGTGCTCCCAAGGCATTTGGGCTCAACAGTTTATGTGTGCTGCTGCATCTTTTCCCATGGATTCAAGGAAAGAACAGTTGTGCAGATGAGCTTTGATGCGCTAGTACCTACAGAACACATCAGTGTTGCACATAGCTGCTCCTAAGACTAACCCTTGGTGGCCTAGGAGTGGAAATAGAATCCCCGGATTTGCCTGGGCCATTCGTTGAAGGTGAGCAACTAGCGAAATGGAGACTTGCTTCTATTCCAACCAGCTCTCGACAGTTTCGTGGCCAGTGGCCCTCCGTAGCCTACAAAGGCTGATAGACTCTAAACTCTTCTTGCATCACGCATTCATTCATGTTTGCATTCATTGTTGCATGCATTCGTGCATGCATGCATTCATTCATTCTTCCATGCATGCATTCATACATTCGTCCATGCATGCATTCGTTCATTCTTCCATGCATGCATTCATACATTCGTGCATGCATGCATTCATTCATTGATTCATGTATTCATTCTCTTGAGGCCAGTTATGACAGCGCTCCTGGAGTAATCCTTAAAGCTCAGGACCAGTGCATTCCATCTGAGAAGTAACTTGCAGGACAGATTAGGATTTTTGCTTGACTTGTTTACAAGACCTGGCTTTCAGAAGCTTTACTTAAGCAGTAGCCGTCGATAAGCTCAGTTCCAGCTATCGGAGCCAGTGACTCGTTCTAGCGATGCTGTTTAGAGTAGTTATGAAGACTCCACGTTAAATCGAATATCGAGTTTGAACAATGCACCATCGTGCTCAAGGAGATGCTGCAAACCATTTAGCACAAATGGCCAGTATGCCAATTCACATGAGCTGAATGGATGACAAGGCCTTCACATCTGGGAATTGTGCACACGAAACTGGTCTTAATAACCTAATGAAGTCCTGATTGCCCTGGTAGCCTTTGGGCTCCTTGGGACAACGCATGGGTGAGCTACTGGAGCGGGTCTCGCAAGGTTAGCGGCCAGGGGATCCAGATGCTGATAGGGACTATCGAGTGGACACGGCTTTATGCTGCTCTCGCTCTCTTACTCTATGCTAAAATGGCGGTTGATCCAAGACTATACGTATGCATTCAGCATGGTGTGAAAATTTGAGTAGCCTCGCAGCCTTTTGCTGTCTCAAGTTTTTGTTTTGGTAATGAAGGAAGTAATCAAGACGTGCTTTGTTAATCTCGCAGGTCACTTTGTAGGGACTTACGTTGTGCGCTAATCGGTCGAACTCGAAGGCTTAATTTCACGCCTGACTGGAAAAAGCTTCTGAGGCCAACGAGGGAGAAAACGCCGCAACAAAAGCTAATGGAATTACTACACTAATTCCGCGAAGATGAAAGAAAGCGACCCT
This sequence comes from Theodoxus fluviatilis, assembly GCA_034096865.1. Lineage (NCBI taxonomy): Eukaryota > Metazoa > Mollusca > Gastropoda > Cycloneritida > Neritidae > Theodoxus > Theodoxus fluviatilis. Next base: position 33,643 of record JAWQFJ010005926.1, on the reverse strand, counting down.
GCGGACGGATAATCTCGATGAAGAATGGATCTCGTCTCACGCGTCTCCGTGGTGCCTCAACGTGTGTTTGTTAGTCTCAGAGTTCCCTAGGCTGTGCATGCGTGCCACTTAGATGTTGCTACTCTCAACAGTTATGACCTCCCCAGATTCCAGAAAGATTCTCGCAGTTGCAGCCAATCCATGCCTTGTGGGATAGACGTGAATAATTTTACTGGCCATCGAACTCCAGGCAACTGCATCACGCTGCCGGAGCCGGTGTCGGCGACTGAACGGTCCGCCCCAAACTTTGGTCCCCCCTCCGCTATCTGCTCATGCGCGAGAATCCCAAAAGACTGGGCGCGACCGTATAGTCCGTTTCAACATTGCTCTGTCAGTCGAGGCCCTACTGACTTCGCACGCCCAGGGAGTTATGCTAAGATGCGGCCGCGTTAATGCATCTGTGTTTTGTGACAAACGTACTTGCTCGGCGGTACTGTACTCCATGCACCTTAATGGTCCGCGTGATTCGGGTGTAATCTTAAGCTAAACGAGAGGGGAGGGGGGGGGACCATTGGGCCCATGCCTATTAAAATAACACAAGAGAGGGGGGGGGGCCCATTGAGCCCATGCCTATTAAAATAACACCAGAGAGGGGGGGGGGGACATTGGGCCCACGCCTATTAAAATAACACCATAGAGAGGGGGGACCATTGGGCCGATGCCTATTAAAAATAACACCAGAGAGAGAGGGGGGACCATTGGGCCCATGCTTATTAAAATAACAAAAGAGAGAGGGGGGACCATTGGGCCCATGCCTATTTAAATAACAAAAGAAAGGGGGGACCATTGGGCCCAGGCCTATTAAAATAACAAAAGAAAGGGGGGACCATTACAGAGATCCACTTCTGTGTTTATTACAGGGATCCACTTTTGTGTTTATTACAGAGATCCACTCCTGTGTTTATTACAGAGATCCACTCCTGTGTTTATTACAGAGATCCACTCCTGTGTTTATTACAGAGATCCACTCCTGTGTTTATTACAGAGATCCACTCCTGTGTGTATTACAGAGATCCACTCCTGTGTTTATTACAGAGATCCACTCCTGTGTTTATTACAGGGATCCACTCCTGTGTTTATTACAGGGATCCACTCCTGTGTTTATTACAGAGATCCACTTTCAAATACCGGAAACAGCCTTTTGATTGCTCTGGATTGCAAATCCATAACCTGGAAAACTTGCCTCTGCAACGCCCAAGCTACTTGGCTTTCGGGCCTACTGCTGTAGCTCAGACAGGGGTGGCCCCAACCAACCAATGAAAATGTGACTGCATGACAAAACAAGGCGAAAGTACTAAAAATGACAAAATGAGATATTTCAACCTTAATTCCTTTTACAAGTAATACATACTCCAGAAAAAACAGCATGTGCACAGAGGAAATAGCTCATCATTTTAAAACAGTGATGTACAGATTAGGAAAACGTATATGTTAGAAAATATTTTGCTCTATACGCTTGCTTGTGGATCCCGTCCTTTCAGGGTGTTGAGGCTTTCCCAAACAAGACAGCACTTCCGATAAAGCTTTGGCATGACCCTGTTGTTCAGACTGGAAAATCACTAGACCCTGACACTTTACTTGACCCTATGCACTGGTGGATCAGGGTCTTTCTTTACAGAAGTGGAAGTCAGAAGGGGGCATGCTTGACTGCTTATTATAACTCGGGTTCAGGAGTTCGCCTGCCTGCAGGGGGAATGGGGAAGGGGTGTGGTGTGGGTTATGGAGGTGTAGGTGGGGTTCAAAGGTTGGGTTGATGCAGAAGTGGAGAGGGAAGGGAGCTGTGAGAGGCTGTATACTGGACATTGTCCACATATACCCGCTGACGGGATACCGAGGCACCTAAAAATTAAGCTACTATTTCAGTGAGGTGATATCCTAGTTGGAGAAAAAAGGAGTTGAGAGCAATGAAGATCTAGATCCTTCTACAAAGTTCCACGACTTAGATAAAGGTTTCATAACACTTACATGACTTAGTAAATGATAACTTTGCTCAGTGTTTTCTCGAAAGCAGTTTACCATACTTTAGCCTTGCTACTCATGCATTGTCTCAAATCACTGGTGCATCAGGACACAGTCACATGAACTGTGTGCTCTAACCACTCTGGAAGCTGAAATCGATCCCATGCGCCACAATACATTGTTTGTCAAATTCCATATGCAACCCTCAATAAGCATCTCAACACCCATTTACCGAACAGTCATTAAAATTGTCTGCAAAAATGATGACTGAAGGTTTGGTGTTGATTTTTCTGTAGGACTGGCAGCAAGGTGTTCTCAACATGACGTTTTCACGCCCTTGACCAGTGTGCAACATGGGTACGCACGCTCTGTGCAGTTATTACTCAAGACGGTGGTAAATACATATTGCTCAGTAGCTGTTCTGCATCAAGTCCTCCAGTGGTGCTGTGTTTACTCGCCATCACCACCCCTAGGCAGCCATAAAGAGTTATTTTTCTGCTTTTGTCTTTCTCTGCTCGGTATAAATGAAAGAAAACTCCATAAAACCCATGAAAACATTATATTATCCAATACCTCAGTCTTGTCTTGTCTGGGTTAAGGCTATTTTCGACCCGCATTGTTGTCGTTCTGAAAGCAATCCTTTGAAGTCTTCGTAAGTAGAATGAAAAGAATGATGTTTTCCTTCGCCAAGGAGTATGTTTCATCCTCGGTTCGTTTGTTAGTTATCCTGGGCCCGTATTCACAACGGCGATTTATATTTTTAACACTCGATTTATCCCCTAGCCCCGCGTTATCTTGATCGGTAAGATAAGGTACGCTCGTCCGAGGATTCTAGGTTGCGCTTTGCTATATATACTGGTTTTCAGCCAAGGGAGAGCGGAACAGGCAGTTGGAATCGTCTGAGCTTAGAGATAAATCGGAGTTAAAATAAATCGCCGATAAATCGCCGTTGTGAATACGGGCGCAGCAAAATAACTCAAACGCTTAACAACGGATTCTAATAAAATGTGATGCAATGCTAAGGTTTCACTCAAGGAACAATCTAGTAAATATTGGATGGCGCTTATTTGTTCTCTAGCTTGGGAATGACAATTAAAAAGATATTTTATATTACAAATTGCAAAGTTGATGACGTCAAACTATTGATGACGTTCCGCACTCAGAGACCTCCAGCAGACGCTAAAATGAACGAAACTATACAGAGACCTCCAGCAGACGCTAAAATGAACGAAACTATACAGAGACCTCCAGCAGACGCTAAAATGAACGAAACTATACAGAGACCTCCAGCAGACGCTAAAATGAACGAAACTATACAGAGACCTCCAGCAGACGCTAAAATGAACGAAACTATACAGAGACCTCCAGCAGACGCTAAAATGAACGAAACTATACAGAGACCTCCAGCAGACGCTAAAATGAACGAAACTATACAGAGACCTCCAGCAGACGCTAAAATGAACGAAACTATACAGAGACCTCCAGCAGACGCTAAAATGAACGAAACTATACAGAGACCTCCAGCAGACGCTAAAATGAACGAAACTATACAGAGACCTCCAGCAGACGCTAAAATGAACGAAACTATACAGAGACCTCCAGCAGACGCTAAAATGAACGAAACTATACAGAGACCTCCAGCAGACGCTAAAATGAACGAAACTATACAGAGACCTCCAGCAGACGCTAAAATGAACGAAACTATACAGAGACCTCCAGCAGACGCTAAAATGAACGAAACTATACAGAGACCTCCAGCAGACGCTAAAATGAACGAAACTATACAGAGACCTCCAGCAGACGCTAAAATGAACGAAACTATACAGAGACCTCCAGCAGACGCTAAAATGAACGAAACTATACAGAGACCTCCAGCAGACGCTAAAATGAACGAAACTATACAGAGACCTCCAGCAGACGCTAAAATGAACGAAACTATACAGAGACCTCCAGCAGACGCTAAAATGAACGAAACTATACAGAGACCTCCAGCAGACGCTAAAATGAACGAAACTATACAGCACATGGAAGAAGAATTGTGGCGTCCTTAGTACTGCTCAGCAAAGAAATGCTCCTGTAGTTTTTTCGGGATCAACCTTTAACCAGACTTGAAAATGGGTATAATAAGGGCGTGACACCAACTCCGAGGAAAATACTGCTTTTCGTACATTGTGGAGAACAGTCTAGCCAGGAATGGAGCTAAAAAGATATTCGCCAGTTTCAAGCAACCTCCAGAAATGTCATCTAATCTTGGAGCTTTGCCAGTACTCATTTTAGCAAGGGCAAACCAGACTTTTATCTTCCAAAATGGGAGCGTCCACTTCAGCGCGTGAAGTACACGTGTTGTCCTCGGACATCTCATCAAGACGGCGTGTTCGGCTGAACAAGCTAAGAAAATGACTGCCATATTTGGATGTCTATTGGAGGCTATTTCACTCTTTGGCCAGCAGCTCTCATTGGGAGGGACAAAAAATGAGAAGGGTTATTGACGCGTTTGACGAGAGTTTCGCATGATGCTCTATAGTGCTCTCGTTTCTTTTGTCTTATCTTCTCAGTTGCACATAGAGATTCCTGCAAAGTGCAATGTTTGTCACCATCTGTTCTTAACTTACTAAGCGCCTCCTTCACCTTCCTCTTGGAATGACTGCACTTCAAATCAAAGCACATTGCCTTTTGCGTCTTGCCGATGTCTACAGAGAAACTGTGTGGTATATACAGCTCACGTTATACAGCAATTTATGCACAAACACACAGAGAGAGGGGGCGAGAGAGAGAGAGAGAGAGAGAGAGAGAGAGAGAGAGAGAAAGAGAAAGTACAAGAGAGAGAGAGAGAAAGAGAAAGTGCAAGAGAGAGAGAGAGAGAGAGAGGTGGGTGGGTGGGTGGATGGGTGGGTGAGAGAGCCTGAATCCTGACAAGATACGTGACCCATGCTCTGCCAATACCAATGTAACTCATTACTAAGCTACTGTTTTGGGGAGGGGAATCGTCAAAGAAGGTCAAAGTAAACAAAGAAGGTCGAGAAAGTTCCAGGCCTGTAACAAAGGCTTCACAACACACGCACACACACCTCTCTTCATCTTCTCTTTCCAACCTTTCTTTTATCTTCACACAGTGCCGATGAAGAACTGCGCCAAGGTCGGTGGGAAAAAAACTGTGGATGCCAGCACACAGACATCACTTCCGGTCATGAGGAAGCAGATCAAGAGGAAGCGGCACTGGCTGTGGAGCTGGGCTCCTTCCATAATCTGCACTGTCTACTTCCTGGGTGTGGTGGCCATGACAGCAGCCACTGTCATTGCATTCCTGGAGGAGACAGGGGAGGAGGAAAACCAATCAGAAAGTCGCCATGACCCCAGCAGAAAACACTCCTATGATCGCGAATTCAACGAATTTGACTGACTGACTGACTGGAAAATGTCTTATCCACTGAAAGAGAACGAAAACATCCATTCACTCCTAAAATTGCGTACACGGGGAATTTTGTGTGTGTTTTAAGACTGCTTCTTCCCACTGAACGTGAAGGAAAACAGCCGTTCATTGTTGGTTTTCTGTTGTGCGATCGAGGGAGAGTTTAGTCCTCTTCAAGCTTTGCAGTTAAATGTAATGTTATGTCAGTTTTTGTATTTGCTTAAGTTTTCACACGCGAAAGCGCACCCTGATAATTCTTAATAAGCAGACAATAATTAGTTTCAATACGTAAGACAAGACCACAAAAACATCCGTAGAGTGGCGAGTAATGAGGTTTGTTTCGAGGAGGAGATGGCGGAAGAAACTAGGTCAGGTGATGCATTCGAAAACAATTCTACATGTTATGCTGTATATCCAGTGTACAGACACTTTTGTACCATACATGGAATCGTTGAGTGGAGCAGGGATACTCTCAGCGACTCAAGGCAATCTTTTCCGAACCTTCACCGGCCTTCAGCGTATTCATACCAAGTATCTGAAATATAATATGCTAGTAAAAGCAATCATTGAAACGGTTTATAGTGATGACGACAAAAAACCCAAACATTAATACCGGCCTAAATTAGTCAACATCATCACTTGTCCGGTCCAGTACTTATTATTGTCTTTGCAAGCATGTGATAGTCCTATGAAACCCGCCTTCAGATCAGGTTACCACAAGAGATGCGCGTGTATCTGTAAGGTGCCTGCGTCAGGGAGGCGAATCTGGAATTAACTAGCTTTGTATTCTCACATCAGCAATTTGTGCTTACTGAAACAAGTTCTGAAACACGAACTTTTTGTGTCTGTCATTTATTTCTCCTGTTGTACTATGTTGGCGACAGTAGGGTTTTAGGGAGGAACGGGAGATGAGATGGAGCAGGATGAGCAGCAGCAGCAGTAGCAGAGGAGGCGCAGAAGATGGAATATAGCACCATAAGCGACTTGAGTGTGCTGTAAAGTACTTGAAAGATCGAGATGATTTTAGAAGTTTTCAGCTATTTTGCCTTCACACACACACACACACACACACACACACACACACACACACACACACACACACACACACACAAAGAAAATCACACACACATACACGCACGCGCGCGCGCGCACACACACACACACACACACACACACAAACACACGTCCCGCCACCTGACGTTATTCCACGTCATTCTAGATGACCTAGGTTCTTCTGGCTCATTCCAGGTCATTGCCTGTGCAACAAAAGAGCTACACGTTCAAGCAAATACAGCAATTACAATACCTCCATGTGAGTGAGTTCTCGAATAAGGATAAGTGAAGTACAGCATTTGAAGGTGTGAGCAAAGATCTGTCACACGTGCAGTAGATTTCGTCTGCTGAGAAGGGACAATTAGACTACTGATAAAACATACTCAAAACCGACCACCGGATTTCGACTTTCCTGGTACAAGCTCGGAGATCTCCTGTATCTGTCTGTTGTAACAAGAGCTTTTTCAATAATATGGCATCACCAATGCTCAGGTGAGGTGATTTGACTTCGTGATGTCATACATAGATGACACGAGAAACTAGGAATCAAGGGCTAGACACAACAGAACCACTGATAAAGGGCGCACGACTGCGTGCACGCATTTTACATAACCCCTTTAAAAAATACCAGTCATTGCAAACGCTGACATTTTGAAACCGTTATTATGGATACATCCACCAACTACTTCCCTCACTCTTGGCTGAAAAATATTATAAAACAACACTGATGTTACATCAAAAAAGCGATATCAACAAAACATGATGCAAAATGCACGACAAATAATGAAGTTGAACCCTGCGCGAAGTAATGCTCCACAAGGACCTGTAAATTCCTACATATGGCCATGGATGGCGGCTCGATGCTCCCCTCAGCAGCTGGACCACATGGCTCCCGTACTTTAGGGGGTCTGCTCCAACAGCTCTGCCAGGGGCGGCCTGAAAAATTAGATCCTTTAGACCTGACCACGTGCTCAAACCATTCAGAACGACTGTTTCGAGGATCCACAAAAACGAAATAAAACAGGTCCCGGGTTACTTACATGTCTTTATATTTCAACATAAAACATGCCCGTAACAGGAGTAGAAAATAAAAATAAAACTAAAACTACCAACTTAACCAGCAAAAACCAAGTCTCTCTCAGGTGAGATACTTGCGAAAACCCATTTCCCCATTACAACGACCCAGAGCGCAACCCACGCGTAGCAATAAACCGGTCGATAAAACCTCATTTCCATTCCCCTAGAAACATCTCTGCAATCATGCAATTTTCCCCTAGCAACTGAATCATAGACTCTATGCTATATTGTAATGATGAATCAGCGAGGCTTTGTATGATACATTTGCAGGCCAAAAGAACAAATAGATTTCAATGCTAGCCATACAACGTGCAGATGGAATGAAATTTAATGGTCTGTGTAATTAGAACTCACTTGCTTTCCTACATCCTGCACACACCTGTTACTTGCAATACTTTGGGATTTCGATGAAAATGTAATCGTCCCTTACCTTAAAGACGCATTTCCAGTTCTTATATAGTTAACGTCAGTCAATCAACATGTGCATATTTCCTTATCTCTGGAAAAATATCGTACTTTGCAACCGTCACATAACATAAAATTGAAGCAGAGCGAGTTTTCTAAATACATCTATAGAACTAACTACAATTGTTAATGACATCACGAGAAACCAAAAACATTATCTTAAAGCAAACGCTTGGAGGAGGAGGAGGAGGAGGAGGAGGAGGAGGAGGAGGAGGAGGAGGAGGAGGAGGAGGAGGAGGAGGAGGAGGAGGAGGAGGAGGAGGAGGAGGAGGAGGAGGAGGAGGAGGAGGAGGAGGAGGAGGAGGAGGAGGAGGAGGAGGAGGAGGAGGAGAAGAAGAAGAAGAAGAAGAAGAAGAAGAAGAAGAAGAAGAGAGTTGAATAATTTGACCGAGAACAAGATTCTATACTGACTTGCTGGAGGCGAACTCTGTGGTTCCGAGGACGTCACACATTTTGCAAGTCCTCTCGAATTAGCTCGTCGTCTACCACACGTCGCCCTCGGACATTAAACCAAAGATATCAGACGCCAGAATCCCAGTCAGGCTGTCTGAGGACAGTCTCAAAAGAGAACACGCTGCCCTTTGCCCTTTGGGACGGAGCAGCTCTTGATGCAGCTGGAGGTAAAGATTTTACAGGCCATGGTCGCCGTCCTCACCTCAAGGAGAAAGAGGAGCGTGCTAAAGGGCACTTCTCGGTTTGCCTCTTGATCACCCATCGCCCTTTTCCCGAGGAAAAGTGCTCTTGCTCGTGACTTGTCCTAGAGCCGTGGCTGCGTCTGAACTTCACTGTCACTTCAGATTCCAAGCCAGAACCGTGGAATCTTCTCGCTCCGAGCAAGTGCTGTGATATTTCGATGAATGAAGTCTTCCATGGTGATGCGAAATACATGTGAAAAATAAACCACAGTAAGATGGATGGATGGATGGATAGATTAAGGGATGGATGGATGGATGGATGGATGGATGGATGGAATGGAATGGAATGATGGATGGATGGATGGATGTATGGATGGATGGATATATGGATGGATGGATGGATGGATGGATGAATGGCTGGCTGGCTGGCTGGCTGGCTGGCTGGCTGGATGGATGGATGGATGGAAGGGTAGAGCTTTACGGCCTACCAACCTTTACAGGCTATGCACGGTCATCAATCACGAGATTCAAAAGAGATTGTTAAAGAGCATGTTAAGTCACAACTTCCCTTGTCAATCGCCTTGGAGGAATCGCCTGGGGAGACTGTGTGGATCTATTCAAATCTCCAACCCACGGGGGGAGTGGGGGTGGGGTGGGGGGTGGGTGTGATCTCGTGGTAGGAACTACGCGTATGTATCTATTTCCAATGAAATTAAGGTCAACTATATCGCTGAAGCTGATGGAGGAGTTCGACTTCAATAACTAGTAAAGATCAGAGTCCCTTTCGACTTTCTTCTCTAACCAAAATGTTTTTTGTCAGGACGAAGTTAGACTCTTACAGTCAAAGTTGTTTATGCATGCCATACTGCTTTCGACTCAGGACAACAAAGTGCAGAAGAAAAATGAGGTGTGCGACACCCCAAGGTATGTTGCATTCAGTAATGCCTCTATGGCCTGTGCTCATACTATCGATACATATTGCATCATCATTCATCTATTACACTTTAATATAAAAATCACTTAATACCCCTGATCATTGGGCCACCAATTCACTGACACCTGACGTCGTTGTCGTCGCTGAAGGCACGCTTGTCCTGGAGTCCAGAGCTACTGTACAGCCTAACCCTGGAGAGGCAGTCATTGAAGCAGGCATGGCAGACAGAAGTGAAGTGAGAGGCTGAGGAGCCTGGAAGTTTTCAACTCTTCTCGAGTGCCTGTCTTCTCCTCTCTCCTGGCCGCCAGCCTGATCTAATTTCGAAGACCATATCTCCATCCAGAAGTCAGAGTCTTCAACCATCACCTTCAAGCTGCCAGATGGGATACCGTTAGTCTCCATGTCCCTCCTGACATCTGACAAAATTTATAACAAACACAGACAAAATTGATAGATCGGATACAGCCTCGAGCAGCACCTGTGTGCTATCGAAGCACATTTCACAGCATGAGTGGCGTGGAGACGGTCGTGCAAGGAGATCCACCAAGACTGTATACAGTGTCAAGTAATCAGTGACTACAGATTTGGCATACAAACCAAAGCTGCCTGATAACTTCGTACCAGCTGGAATGCGGCAGTTCTGTGCATTTCGGATCTGCTCTAGCAGCATTCACACGGCTTACTACGTTACACGTGTGCGCTTTGTGGCGTTAAATACAGTGATAGTTTTTACAATATAAAATTAAAACACGGCATATTTCTAAAGTTTTTTGTTTTTGTTTTTCCCTACCCTTCAGGGTCTGAAAGGGGGAAGTGAAAATCTGAATTCAGAATACAAAAACCCAGGCAAAGATTATAGGTTTGACCCAGGGACGAGCAGACAATGGGTCTCATATAGAATTATGACGTGTCTTTCTGACGTCATTGACCAAAAATTGTACCCATTTGAACTGCTTGAAAGCTCTGGAAGCTACATAATTCGGACATCTCTGGAGGTGAGATTCTAACACTGTCTCTCACTATCAATGCTCTTCTCTACTGTGGAAATAATTACATAGAAACGCGGCGAGAATGGTGAGAGATGATTGGGGAATATTTATTGTGATAATCATCAAACACTAGATTCGAAATAAAAATTCTAAGATTGCTGAAGACATTTGTGTCACTTTCGCACAACCTAACAGTTGGTTATATGCAAATTTATTACTGTTTGTTAGGATGTACAATGGTCATTTGTTTTGCTAGGAGTGGAGTCTAAGTAGATGCACCATCGAAATCGGCCAAGATCTCTCTCTCTCTCTCTCTCTCTCTCTCTCTCTCTCTTTCTCTCTCTCTCTCGCTCGCTCGCTCTCTCTCTCTCGCTCGCTCGCTCTCTCTCTCTCTCTCTCTCTCTCTCTCTCTCTCTCGCTCGCTCTCTCTCTCTCTCTCTCTCTCACTCTCTCTCTCTCTCTCTCTCTCTCTCACTCTCTCTCTCTCGCTCTCTCTCTCGCTCTCTCTCTCTCTCGCTCTCTCTCTCTCTCGCTCTCTCTCTCTCTCTCTCTCTCTCTCTCTCTCTCTCTCGCTCTCGCTCTCGCTCTCTCTCTCGCTCTCGCTCCCGCTCTTACTAATGACACGAACCATACTTGGACTTTTTGCGCTTTTTCATTCCATAACTTCTGTCTGGAAGTGCTGTACATCTATCTTTTCAAGTTGGGTTAAAGAACATTTTCATTAAAAGCTCTATAGATTGCCACATATTTGAGCGTAAGCATGATGTAGGTTTGCCAATATGATAAAACCCACACAAACCATTGACACGAAAAGTATTTTTAAAATGCAACTTAAATCGGTGTTTAGCCTAAACTGGTTAGATAGACCGAAAGCAACGGGTCGCATTCAAAAGTGACGTGCTCTCATTGAAGTCGAAGGCTTATCTCCATGGCAACTGCATGCGGCCAAGGGAAAGGCGCTAACAGCCTCAGTTTGACAATGTACGAAAGTAATCCTGCTCCTTGCTCCACGGCCTCGTTGTTAATAACATTCCGTGTCATGGCGGCCTAGTTTCCCGAAACTGTGTCGTAATCACGCATGAAATTTCGTCCTAACATGAGAGGCACTGGGACTCACATCCAAATGATCATGGAAACCCTGGTGGTTTAGGGGTAAGAATAGACCCACAGCGTTTCCCTGTGGGTTGGGGGTAAGAATAGACCCACAGCGTTTCCCTGTGGGTTGGGGGTAAGAATAGACCCACAGCGTTTCCGTAGGCATTTCTTAAGATGCAAATAACCAGGGAAATCGAGAAACATTCGCACACTAAAGAAGCATTTTTCGCGGTCAATGTCTTTACAGAGCCCACAAAGGCAGAGAGGATGTGATAAACCTTCATTTATTCATTCTGTCATTACAAACATGATCAGCCGCCCCATTCTGGCTACAACAAGTGTACATTAGTAAATGAATGAATATACTGACTCAATTTCGTCCTAAGAGTGATTGCTAATGCAACAAAATTTGCACGTCTGCTTGTAAAGGTTTTCGTAATGTTGATTTGGGGTTTGCCAACAACATGTGATATGATGAACTGGGCAGATGCCCCTTGTTTACTTCCACCACGCTTCAGACAGCGAAGTACTGGCTCATATTGTGTAAAATGTCTGAAAGTAGAGTAGTGAAGCTAGTCTATTTAGTGCTGATCAGATCAATAATACCTGACGAGATGAACTGGGCAAATCTGCAGAGATGTTTGTCAAAACATGGCTTCGCAAAACGAGATAGGTTTCATCAGAAGTCTTAAACAAAAACGGAGAGACTGCTATCTCCAAGAATGGCGCTCAGAGCTGAGTGTCAGCGTTATAATAGGTTTTTATATAATTTTAAAAGTTTTGTTTGAATGTGAGGTCTATCTCAGAATCTGTCTTGTATAACATTCTTTCACAGTTTCCTTTTGGGATGTACTGATCTAAATATCATTGCAGGGTCAACTTAATAACCTAAACATTAGTTGTCCATACCGCAATGAAGTCGAGAATTAAGCCCACTTTTGTAGCCAATGTACAATGTATGATAATGTAAGACAAAGAATTTAGCTAGATATAATATTTGCATGACGCAAACTGTGCCAACGTAGTTCACCCTATATGAATGGAGGTGCAAAAGATCTGAGACTTCGCAGTGTATATATATATATATATATATATATATATATATATATATATATACATGTATATGTACGCTTTTCAACGACGCTTACAGAGAGAGCAGAAAAAACTTTCCGTTGCGCAGGTTTAGATTATATACCCTGATGAATACTTTAATGCCGATGTACTAATATCAATTCTGTTTGTAACGAATATTTGGATTCTTCAGGTTTCTATATGTCACTGTCCTTTCACTAATACTAATGTGTTTTACTGAGTTTGTGTTTCGTTAAAAACATATACATATGCACGTTTCTATGCTGATGGGTCGTCGGCAACTAATAAAGAATCAGTCAGTCAGTCAGTCAGTCAGTCAGTCAGTCAGTCAGTCAGTCAGTCAGTCAGTTAGTCAGTCAGTCAGTAAGCCATTCAGTAAGCCATTCAGTAAGCCATTCAGTAAGCCATTCAGTAAGCCATTCACTAAGCCATTCAGTAAGCCATTCACTAAGCCATTCACTAAGCCATTCAGTAAGCCATTCAGTAAGCAATTCAGTAAGCCATTTAGTAAGCCATTCAGTAAACCATTCAGTAAGTCGGTAAATGAGTCAGTGCGCTCTTTCGACGTTCTGTTTTGAGAGAGAGAGAGAGAGAGAGAGAGAGAGAGAGAGAGAGAGAGAGAGAGAGGAGAGAGAGAGAGGAGAGAGAGAGAGAGAGAGAGAGAGACAAAGAGAGAGAGAGATAGATCGAGAGAGAGAGAGAGAGGAGAGAGAGAGAGAGAGAGAGAGAGAGAGAGAGAGAGAGAGAGAGAGAGAGAGAATCACTGTACCATGAGTGAAAACTCTTCTTCAGACACCGGAAGATCGATTTGAGAGATATTTGTGTTTGGTAACAAATAAGTGTTGTCACCGTCCATGGTAATTAGGAATGACTGGTAATGGTAAATATAAAGAAACCAGAGGCATCAAATGGATGCAAGGCATTCAGGACATGAACTCAACCATAAACGATGATGACAGTGGGAGTGGTTTTTGACTCACATGCGAAGCAAAGGTGAGTCTATGTACTCACCCGTTTCGTCCGTCCGAGCGTCCGGGCGTCCGGGCGTCCGGGCGTCCGGGCATCCGAAAACTTTAACGTTGGATTTTTCTCAGAGACTCTTAAGTCTATCAATACCAAATGTTGCATGATCGTTTATGATGACAAGGCCTCAAAAAACATACATAGTGACTTGACCTTGCTTCACATTTTCTCAATTTTCTCTGAAGTTTTTGAGATTGGATACCTCACCTATATATGGTATATAGGGCAAAGTAAGCCCTATCTTTTGATACCAGTTTGGTTGACCTTGCTTCAAGGTCAAGGTTACAGGAGCTCTTCAAATTTGGATTGTATACATATTTTGAAGTGACCTTGACCCTGAACTATGGAAGATAACTGTTTCAAACTTAATAATTATGTGGGGCACATGTTATACTTTCATCATGAGACATATTTGGTCACATATCATCAAGGTCAAGGTCACTTTGACCCTTATGAAATGTGACCAAAATGGGGTAGTGAACCACTAAAAGTGACCATATCTCATGGTAGAAAGTGCCAATAAGCACCATTGTGCTTCCTATGTCTTGAATGAACAGCTTTGTGTTGCATGACCTTGATGACCTTGACCTTGGGTCAAGGCCACATGTGTTTTGATAGGAAAAATGTGTAAAGCATTTCTTAGTAAATGATGTCATTGCTAGGTTTAGTTGTTTGACCTTGACCTTGAAAGTCACCTGAAGGTCAAGGTCACGTAAATGTCAAGGTCAAGCATGTGAGTCGTATGGGCTTTGCCCTTCTTGTTTTGCCTTTATCCTGTGGATGCCCCGTTGATCGAGGAGAATATTACACAATTCGTGCGCGCACTTTGGCACGATTTCCCTGGTGTTTTTACTCCTGGGTGGGGAGAAGCAATGCGAGTTAAGCATCTTGCTCAAGGATGCAACTCTCGGAACCGCGCAGCTTCGAGCGCAGTACCCACTGGCCGCTAGCCAGTGATGTTGTTTAACAAGCTGATCAAGTCGCTTTGCTTCTCGTCATCCAGGAGTAAAACCCGTGAGGACTGAGCCAGTAAAGCGCAAAATTGAAGTTGGTTGCGTATAGCTGCACACGAATTGCATTCTCGCTAGAGAACTGAAATGACGTTAGCATGAAAATAAGAACAGTATAGTGACGAGAAGTTATATATTTGTATGGATCGAAAAGACGGACAAACAAACAAGCCTTTGCTTAGCTTATCTGATTTTCGGCTTTACTTGCCTTCCTCAGGAGTACACTGATGGTTTGACTACTCACAAAATCACTACACATGAGGCTTGACAAGAGTTCAAGCACGTAAGGGCAAGGGAAAGGATTCGGGAACATAACAGAGGGGTGAATACAGTTCACGTACAAAAAAACAATGCGTGTGGGAGATACGCAAAAAACAAGGTGAATGGGGAGGGAGGGGAGGGGGGGGGAGGGTTGGGGAAGGGGATGGTTAAGGGGACGGGGTAAAATGGGGGAGGGGGAAAAGGGGGGAGGGGGGCAAAGGGGGGGAGGGGGGCATATGTATATATATGTACACATATTCATATATCCATACGGGCATTCAAGGTCTCGCTCTCACTGAGACTCACATTCACAAGTCCCCTCTCTCACTCAGGAAGATGGAGGCCCATTCGGTAGTCATTGAGAATGTTCCAAGCGACAACATCTCGCTCTCACTGAGACTCACATTGACAAGTCCCCTCTCTCACTCAGGAAGATGGAGGCCCATTCGGTAGTCATTGAGAATGTTCCAAACGAAAACATCTCGCTCTCGGGCGTCAACCTAATCCCCAAGGGCAGCGTGGATGACGACAAGACGATGCGAGACACCAGCAGCACTAGTGACGCAGCCAGGGGCAGGAAAACCAAGAACATTAAGTGAGTGCTCTATATTCAATGTGTTTTGTTCTTGGGTGAATGGATTCGTTCAGAGGAATGTATAATTTCACATGATCATCAAATAGTTCATTAGTTGTAGACACTCGTAAAGTCTGCAGCTCAAAATGAACACAGCAGTGCCATTTACATTCGGCTATTATGGCCTCTGATAGCTCACAAGAGCTGAACGACCGTTAAGGCTCATCCATCTATAGATACGTCCATCCATCCATGATCCATCCGTAATTTATTCAGCCAGCCAGCCAGCCAGCCAGCCAGCCAGCCAGCCATTATCTAATACATCCACCCAGCAATCCATCCAACCATCCATAATCTATCCATCCATCAATCTACAATCCATCCATCTATAATCCATCTATCCATCCATCCATCCATCCATCTATAAACCATCCACCATTCCATCCTTAATCCATCCATCAATCCAGCCATCCACAATCTATCCATCCGTCAGTAATTCATCAGGCCAGCGATTATCCAAAATCCAGCCACTCATCTATTATGCACCTGTGTCCCATTAATCCATTTATAATCCATAACTTTATTGTAACGCATCCCAGACATAATCCATCTGTCCATGGGCGCATAAAGTCATCCATAATCCTTCCAATCCATTCCAACAATGCTAATCTACTACGTCCACAATACTGTCCATCCCATCCTATAATCCACTCCCCCCCATATCCATCAGATAAGCCATTCAGTCATCCACCATGGTCCATTCCATCCATTAATTCATCCATTCTCACGACTAATCCTTGCCACAGCCACGCCATAATTATTGAATTTACCCATGCATCCATCCATCCATCATTATCCATCCTTCCATCCCTCCAGCCATCAGCCATCCATGCCTCCATCCATCCATCCATCCATCCATCCATCCATCCATCCATCCATCCATCCATCCATCCATCATTATCCATCCTTCCATCCATAATCCAGCTATCTGGCTATTCATGATCCATCCAACGTTCCGTAATTCATCCATCTATCCGTTGATCCACTCATCCACCTACCCATGCATCCATCTATACCTATAGCCATTGATCCACCCACCCATCCATCCATCCATTAACCCACCCACCCACCCATCCATTCAGATCACATCCACAGACCACAGACCCACCCATACCCCACCCACCGCACTCCACCAACACAGGATCCCACCCCAACACCCATCCACCCACCCACCCACCCACCCACCACGGAGTGCCTTTCTTTTCGCAAAACGGATAGAGCTTCCGTTTTAAATGAAGAGCGGTTGGTAGAATGCAGTGATGGGTCAAGTGGCGTGGATCTGTCTGTATTTGTGGATGGCTCCAACCAGACACCCGTATGTGTACAGTGCAGATGCTTTGTCAGATTCGTGGTCTCATGTGATGTAGGCAGGCACTTTTAATGGGGCTCCTCCTCCTCCTCCTCCTCCTCCTCCTCCTTCTCTCTCCTCCTCCCTCCTACTCTCCTCCCTCCTCCTCCTCCTCCTCCTCCTCCTCCTCCTCCTCCTCCTCTTCCTCGTCGTCGTCGTCGTTATCATCATCACCACTAATCCACTTCACTAAGTTGCCGGACCAGACATCTGTCTGCGCTGTGGAGCTCAGCACGCGAGAACTAGCCCTTGATGTTGTCAAGGAAAAGCGAGTTCAAAGAGCTCTGGTGCTCTGACTCTTTATGCTCTGCAGGCTCTGCAAGGTGGGCAGATTTCGCAGCCATTTTTTATCCGGCATATTTCACTATCAGTGCTCTGTGCACTGAGTCTGCGGGCAAGACAAGAACAAAAGCTGAAAGGCGCCCACATCCACTGGTTGAGACAGAGGGTATCACCTGCAGATACCACACACCCAACAGTGCAGTGCTTGAGAGAACAAGGGTCCCCTCCATATATTCCCTCCTCAAGCAAATGCTACTGAGAGCTGGTTGGGTCACAACTCCCGTATGGAAGATAGACTAGTTCTCAAAACTCTTTAGGGAGAACTCACAGAGGGAAAGAGGCCAGTTAGTCGAATCCCGACTGCACTGCAAAGTTGTACGCAGGCGTGATCTTGCAGCTCTGGGGATCTGCGTGGACACCTGGGAGGCGGCTGCTTTGGAGTGGAGTGCCTGGAGACAGGGAGTGCAGAGAGTCCTCTCACAGTTTGAGGGAAGCCTCATGGAGCAGACAGATAGCAACGGCCTGTGGGGGAAGACCCAGCTTCGGGCTGAGAGGCCAGCTTTGACCTTCAGATGCGAACTCGGCGGTTTGGACTGCCACTCATACATGGGACTCCTGAGCCGCAGCAGACGCTGTCGACGGGACGGGACGGGACTGGCTCCCAGGGACACGGATCCATGGTCCTTCGGGACAGGCTCCCAGGGGCACGGATCCATGGTCCTTCGGGACTGGCTCCCAGGGGCACGGATCCATGGTCCTTCGGGACTGACGGACGCCTGCGCTAAGCTACATAACGCTACAAGGCGCTACGCTCAAGTCGATGGGGACTGAGATCGTCTTTAGACTCTGAGACGGCAGAATGAACCAGAAAATCACACACGACTGCCCATATTTGGGGAGAGTAATTCTCCCTTTCACCTCGTTATCCAGAAGGGACTAAGTTATTCTACATGTATGTCGAGCCTGAACTGGTTCCTCCATCTTAATGCTCCTTGCGCCGATCCACGTTCACTGTTCGACACATTCTGATGGAGTGCACTGGAATTTCCGTATTTACCTAGATCTGTTTTTACAAATAAATATATTTAAGTTTTTTTAACAATCACATTTTAAAGTGGGTTTTTTAAACAACCAGGATGAAATACGTGTTTTAAACTCTAAATGTTTTATAACAAGTTTAAAACTTTAAAAACTGTGTGCACAATTATCTGGGTTTTTGTAACGATTTAAAACTATTCGTAATATTCTTCATATTTGACTGTACATATACACAGTTTTTCTTGACATGTAAATATATGTGTCTAGCTATTTATATATTAAGAGATGTACACGTGAGTA
>JAWQFJ010005926.1:0-10000 GCA_034096865.1 Theodoxus fluviatilis | reverse complement strand
ATTTTCGAAAGTGACCGTTTATATTTTCGAGTTCTTCAATTAGAAGATACTGGTGTGTTTCGGCTAGACGTAATTCGGGTTCTCTCTTTTCTTCAGACGTTTTCAAATGTGTTCGCTGTTGTGTTCTTTGTTCAAAATAAATCTTGAGATAATTTATATCTGACTTTCCTTTTAAACATACTACTGTAGTCAGATAACGACCCTGTGCGAAACACCACTGAAAAGATTATATGCACCGATACTGACACCGAAAAATATTGCTCACAACCCACAAGGGACATTCGTTAAAGCAATATCGAACAAAAGACATTTACAGACAACAAGGGAGATAAGAACTATCTTTGCCGAAGTCTGTAAATAGAGAGGATACTGCGTGCAGTCACCTCTGGTTTCTATTGGCAGTATTATCTATAATTATGCTGCATTTAACACGCAAGAGAAAGTGGAGAAGTAACCACCAGAGCACCTAAAGGTTGGCCGATAAACTTGAGCCGATAAATTTGAGCCGAGGAACCTCATAAATGCTGGGGTCAAGTAGCTTCTTCAACTGCCGGAGGCCGGCTCAGGCTGAGGAACTAGAGTAGGTCCTGTCTGTCCAGAACCCATGGCCTGTAGATGACGGCTCAGGCTGAGGAACTAGAGTAGGTCCTGTCTGTCCAGAACCCATGGCCTGTAGATGACGGCTCAGGCTGAGGAACTAGAGTAGGTCCTGTCTGTCCAGAACCCATGGCCTGTAGATGACGGCTCAGGCTGAGGAACTAGAGTAGGTCCTGTCTGTCCAGAACCCATGGCCTGTAGATGACGGCTCAGGCTGAGGAACTAGAGTAGGTCCTGTCTGTCCAGAACCCATGGCCTGTAGATGACGGCTCAGGCTGAGGAACTATAGTAGGTCCTGTCTGTCCAGAACACATGGCCTGTAGATGACGGCTCAGGCTGAGGAACTAGAGTAGGTCCTGTCTGTCCAGAACACATGGCCTGAAGATGACGGCTCAGGCTGAGGAACTAGAGTAGGTCCTGTCTGTCCAGAACCCATGGCCTGTAGATGATAAGGGGGAATCGATCAGCATCAGCTTCGTGTTGCATTCAACTGTCAAGTCCAGGAGAAGTGGGTCTCAGACGGCTTTTCAGTCATGCAGTATGCATCTCCAGGAGGACGTACACATTTGTGTGGACTAACATGGGGTGGAGCTGGAGAAGTTTGAGATGTTTATGACTGGTGGTGCGTGGAATTGTTGGTGAATTCTTCTCAAAGATGAGCGCCATTCCACACAGTCTCATCCTATAAGGAATTATGCACAAGAAGATTTTACACCACCTAGTGCATGTTTGGGAATGAAGGATATTCTGCATTTAAAAACGCTAGTTACACACGTGGTTTTAACCTTTTCCCCCCTCAATCGCGGCAAATGACCATCCACTGTTCCACTGCTTCCGTCCCTCATCCCCGAGCGGCGGTTTATCATCCCCGGGCCCGTCCTTGGAGACTGACCTCTCAAAACCTGACCCATTCTAGTTCACTAGAGACCCATTCTAGTCCACTAGAGACCCATTCTAGTTCACTAGAGACCCATTCTAGTTCACTAGAGACCCATTCTAGTTCACTAGAGACCCATTCTAGTCCACTAGAGGCCCATTCTAGTTCACTAGAGACCCATTCTAGTTCACTAAAGACCCATTCTAGTTCACTAGAGACCCATTCTAGTTCACTAGAGACCCATTCTAGTTCACTAGAGACCCATTCTAGTTCACTAGAGACCCATTCTAGTTCACTAGAGACCCCTTCTAGTTCACTAGAGACCCATTCTAGTTCACTAGAGACCCATTCTAGTTCACTAGAGACTTCGCCTACCGGCGAAAGTGTCTCTAGCCCAGCTGACATCACGTGATGGAAGCTTTTTGTCCAAAATATGCATGAGGAGGTCACACGAGAGGCTTGTGGGATAGCCGATCTGCTGCCTGACTTACGCCGTTAAAGTAGTTCTAAGACTATTTCGCACAAAACTCTTAACTTACTCTTTTTAAGGCAATAAAACAAGCGTTTATTCGATAACATAAAATGTTTGCGTTGAAATGGAAAAACGTTTTGACATCTAAATGATTTCTGTAAAAGTGGAGAAAAAATAGCATCAGAACGAACTATTTCGGCGCAATGCTGTAATGCAAAGGGTCAAGTCTATTACGCATTCACTGCGAACTGTGCCAGAGTCAATACTGACTCGGGTTCACAGAATGAACCTGACTCAGACCTTTCAATGGGCCACCTACCGTATCAGACGTTGGAATGAACACCATCTGCAAGCTGTGTCTGAAGCTATCCAACACCGACAATAGTGGAAGATGGCACAGGTGATAGTGTCAAATGAAAAAATCGTGTCAAGAAAGTGTATAAAAATACAAAGAAAGGGGGGTACCTCCAGGTGGACAACAAGAGAGTCAGGTGGTAATAGAAGCAGCTGCCTCAGGGCTTCTCTCACACATGTCGACAGAAATAGGTCCATCCCATCTTTCGCTGAGCCATTGTGGTCTGTGGACGTGTGGTTAGCTCGCATGACCTGCAGTCGCTTGTGGTTAGTGGTTGCGGTGTTCGAAGCCGCCTGGATTCTAGAGTCTTTGAGCAATGTGCTTTATTCACAGTGCTTCTCCCCATCCAGGAGTGAAGCGGGCACCTGTGAGGGCTGCGCTGGAACTCATGAAAGCTAACTTTAGTGCATACACCCGCCGCCTGGTGGCGCTTGGCCTGCTCCCCGAGGAATTGCGATGGTGATGGCGTGATACAAAGAGTGGCCCGATGATCAGGGGGTGAAAGTGTGTGAATCAGGCGCCCGTCAGGGGGTAAAAGTGTATGGATCAGGCGCCCGTCAGGGGGTAAAACTGTGTGGATCAGGCGCCCGTCAGAGGGTGAAAGTGTGTGGATCAGGCGCCCGTCAGGGGGTGAAAGTGTGTGGATCAGGCGCCCGTCAGAGGGTGAAAGTGTGTGGATCAGGCGCCCCGTCAGGGGTGAAAAGTGTGTGTGATCAGGTCGCCCGTCAGGGGGTTAAAAGTGTACTGGATGAGGCGCCCGTCAGGGTGTAAAAGGTGTGGATCAGGCGCCCGTCAGTAGGGTGAAAGTGTGTGGATCAGGCGCCCGTCAGGGGGTGAATAGTGTGTGGATCGCAGGCGCCCCGTCAGGGGGTGAAAGTGTGTGGATCAGGCGCCCGTCAGGGGGTGAAAGTGTGTGAATCAGGCGCCCGTCAGGGGGTAAAAGTGTATGGATCAGGCGCCCGTCAGGGGGTAAAACTGTGTGGATCAGGCGCCCGTCAGAGGGTGAAAGTGTGTGGATCAGGCGCCCGTCAGGGGGTGAAAGTGTGTGGATCAGGCGCCCGTCAGGGGGTAAAAGTGTGTGGATCAGGCGCCCGTCAGAGGGTGAAAGTGTGTGGATCAGGCGCCCGTCAGAGGGTAAAAGTGTGTGGATCAGGCGCCCGTCAGGGGGTAAAACTGTGTGGATCAGGCGCCCGTCAGGGGGTAAAACTGTGTGGATCAGGCGCCCGTCAGGGGGTAAAAGTGTGTGGATCAGGCGCCCGTCAGGGGGTAAAACTGTGTGGATCAGGCGCCCGTCAGGGGTAAAACTGTGTGGATCAGGCGCCCGTCAGGGGGTAAAAGTGTGTGAATCAGGCACCCGTCAGGGGGTAAAACTGTGTGGATCAGGCGCCCGTCAGGGGGTAAAAGTGTGTGGATCAGGCGCCCGTCAGGGGGTAAAACTGTGTGGATCAGGCGCCCGTCAGGGGGTAAAAGTGTGTGGATCAGGCACCCGTCAGGGGGTAAAACTGTGTGGATCAGGCGCCCGTCAGGGGGTAAAACTGTGTGGATCAGGCGCCCGTCAGAGGGTGAAAGTGTGTGGATCAGGCGCCCGTCAGAGGGTAAAAGTGTGTGGATCAGGCGCCCGTCAGGGGTAAAACTGTGTGGATCAGGCGCCCGTCAGGGGTAAAACTGTGTGGATCAGGCGCCCGTCAGGGGGTAAAAGTGTGTGGATCAGGCGCCCGTCAGGGGGTAAAACTGTGTGGATCAGGCGCCCGTCAGGGGGTAAAACTGTGTGGATCAGGCGCCCGTCAGGGGGTAAAAGTGTGTGAATCAGGCACCCGTCAGGGGGTAAAACTGTGTGGATCAGGCGCCCGTCAGGGGGTAAAACTGTGTGGATCAGGCGCCCGTCAGGGGGTAAAAGTGTGTGGATCAGGCGCCCGTCAGGGGGTAAAACTGTGTGGATTAGGCGCCCGTCAGGGGGTAAAACTGTGTGGATTAGGCGCCCGTCAGGGGGTAAAACTGTGTGGATTAGGCGCCCGTCAGGGGGTAAAACTGTGTGAATCAGGCGCCCGTCAGGGGGTGAAAGTGTGTGGATCAGGCGCCCGTCAGGGGGTAAAACTGTGTGGATTAGGCGCCCGTCAGGGGGTAAAACTGTGTGGATTAGGCGCCCGTCAGGGGGTAAAACTGTGTGGATCAGGCGCCCGTCAGGGGGTGAAAGTGTGTGGATCAGGCGCCCGTCAGGAGGTGAAAGTGGATTAGGCGCCCGTCAGGGGGTAAAACTGTGTGGATCAGGCGCCCGTCAGGGGGTGAAAGTGTGTGGATCAGGCGCCCGTCAGGGGTGAAACTGTGTGGATCAGGCGCCCGTCAGGGGGTGAAAGTGTGTGGATCAGGCGCCCGTCAGGGGGTGAAAGTGTGTGGATCAGGCGCCCGTCAGGGGGTGAAACTGTGTGGATCAGCGCCCGTCAGGGGGTAAAAGTGTATGGATTAGGCGCCCGTCAGGGGGTGAAAGTGTGTGGATCAGGCGCCCGTCAGGGGGTAAAAGTGTGTGGATCAGGCACCCGTCAGGGGGTAAAAGTGTGTGGATCAGGCACCCGTCAGGGGGTAAAAGTGTGTGGATCAGCGCCCGTCAGGGGGTAAAAGTGTGTGGATCAGGCGCCCGTCAGGGGGTGAAAGTGTGTGGATCAGGCGCCCGTCAGGGGGTAAAAGTGTATGGATCAGACACCCGTCAGGGGGTGAAAGTGTGTGGATCAGGCACCCGTCAGGGGGTAAAAGTGTGTGGATCAGGCACCCGTCAGGGGGTAAAAGTGTGTGGATCAGGCGCCCGTCAGGGGGTAAAACTGTGTGGATCAGGCGCCCGTCAGGGGGTAAAAGTTATGGATCAGGCGCCCGTCAGGGGGTAAAACTGTGTGGATCAGGCGCCCGTCAGAGGGTGAAAGTGTGTGGATCAGGCGCCCGTCAGGGGGTAAAACTGTGTGGATCAGGCGCCCGTCAGGGGGTGAAAGTGTGTGGATCAGGCGCCCGTCAGGAGGTGAAAGTGGATTAGGCGCCCGTCAGGGGGTGAAAGTGTGTGGATCAGGCGCCCGTCAGGGGGTAAAACTGTGTGGATCAGGCGCCCGTCAGGGGGTGAAAGTGTGTGGATCAGGCGCCCGTCAGGGGGTGAAACTGTGTGGATTAGGCGCCCGTCAGAGGGTGAAAGTGTGTGAATGAGGCACCCGTCAGGGGGTGAAAGTGTGTGGATCAGGCGCCCGTCAGGGGGTGCAAGTGTGTGGATCAGGCGCCCGTCAGGGGGTGAAAGTGTGTGGATTAGGCGCCCGTCAGGGGGTGAAAGTGTGTGGATTAGGCGCCCGTCAGGGGGTGCAAGTGTGTGAATCAGGCGCCCGTCAGGGGGTGAAAGTGTGTGAATCAGGCGCCCGTCAGGGGGTGAAAGTGTGTGAATCAGGCGCCCGTCAGGGGGTGAAAGTGTGTGGATTAGGCGCCCGTCAGGGGGTGAAAGTGTGTGGATTAGGCGCCCGTCAGGGGGTGAAAGTGTGTGGATTAGGCGCCCGTCAGGGGGTAAAACTGTGTGGATCAGGCGCCCGTCAGGGGGTGAAACTATGTGGATCAGGCGCCCGTCAGGGGGTGAAAGTGTGTGGATCAGGCGCCCGTCAGGGGGTGAAAGTGTGTGGATCAGGCGCTCGTCAGGAGGTGAAAGTGTGTGGATCAGGCGCCCGTCAGGGGGTGAAAGTGTGTGGATCAGGCGCCCGTCAGGGGGTGAAAGTGTGTGAATCAGGCACCCGTCATGGGGTGAAACTGTGTGGATCAGGCGCCCGTCAGAGGGTAAAACTGTGTGGATTAGGCGCCCGTCAGGGGGTGAAAGTGTGTGGATCAGGCGCCCGTCAGGGGGTGAAAGTGTGTGGATCAGGCGCCCGTCAGGGGGTAAAACTGTGTGGATTAGGCACCCGTCAGGGGGTGAAACTGTGTGGATCAGGCGCCCGTCAGGGGGTGAAACTGTGTGGATCAGGCGCCCGTCAGGGGGTGAAACTGTGTGGATTAGGCGCCCGTCAGGGGGTGAAAGTGTGTGGATCAGGCGCCCGTCAGGGGGTAAAAGTGTGTGGATCAGGCGCCCGTCAGGGGGTAAAAGTGTGTGGATCAGACACCCGTCAGGGGGTAAAAGTGTGTGGATCAGACACCCGTCAGTGGGTGCAAGTGTGTGAATCAGGCACCCGTCAGGGGGTGAAACTGTGTGAATCAGGCACCCGTCAGGGGGTGAAACTGTGTGGATCAGGCGCCCGTCAGAGGGTAAAACTGTGTGGATTAGGCGCCCGTCAGGGGGTGAAAGTGTGTGGATCAGGCGCCCGTCAGGGGGTGAAAGTGTGTGGATCAGGCGCCCGTCAGGGGGTGAAAGTGTGTGGATTAGGCACCCGTCAGGGGGTAAAACTGTGTGAATCAGGCGCCCGTCAGGGGGTAAAACTGTGTGTATTAGGCACCCGTCAGGGGGTAAAACTGTGTGAATCAGGCGCCCGTCAGAGGGTGAAAGTGTGTGGATCAGGCGCCCGTCAGAGGGTAAAACTGTGTGGATTAGGCACCCGTCAGGGGGTGAAAGTGTGTGGATCAGGCGCCCGTCAGGGGGTGAAAGTGTGTGGATCAGGCGCCCGTCAGTGGGTGCAAGTGTGTGAATCAGGCACCCGTCAGGGGGTGAAACTGTGTGGATCAGGCGCCCGTCAGGGGGTAAAACTGTGTGGATTAGGCGCCCGTCAGGGGGTGAAAGTGTGTGGATCAGGCGCCCGTCAGGGGGTGAAAGTGTGTGGATCAGGCGCCCGTCAGGGGATGAAACTGTGTGGATCAGGCGCCCGTCAGAGGGTGAAAGTGTGTGGATTAGGCACCCGTCAGGGGGTGAAAGTGTGTGGATCAGGCGTCCGTCAGGGGGTGAAAGTGTATGGATTAGGCGCCCGTCAGGGGGTAAAACTGTGGAGGAAACTGTGTGTGGATCAAGCGCCCGTCAGGGGGTGAAAGTGTGTGGATCAGGCGCCCGTCAGGGGGTGAAAGTGTGTGGATCAGGCGCCCGTCAGGGGGTGAAAAGGCGCAATGTTAAAAGAGGACCTGCTGCTTCGCACCGTCACTGACTATATACCTTAATGGTTTTAGTCCAGCACAATGATACATGCAGATAATTAGGGGTGAGTCTGCAATATAAAAATACCACAAAAGGACAATATCGTGCGTTCTCCCTTTTCCTGAGACAAAACAGCGGCGCCAATGGAAGACTGCGATTGGATGAAGAAACTGTGGTGAGTCTGGCTGCGGCTGAGATCATCATCGGTTTAAATGAGTCAACAAGAATATGAGCAGGAGGCTGGACAAGACAGTACCACGTGATGTGACCACTTCAGACTATTGGTGGTTTTATGGACCAGTCAGTCATCGGATGGGAGAAGACAAAAGACAGAACCACATTCTATCTCTTGCAAGGTATGGATACAGACCTATCTACAAGCCATCAACCATATATCGATGGATGACGGATTGGTGATAAGTCGGGAAAGAATACCATTAGGTGGAATAGTAAAGGATAAACCTGTTTCTATGGACATACATGGTCACCTTTGGTCTTTCTTTCCAGGCAGCCGACCTCATCAATGGGAAGGATGAAATGGGCTGCTTTATCCGATTCCGTCAGCTCAGACACTCAGGAGTGATCTGTCATGGAACGTGCAGCTCGGTGCAATCAATGCCCGTCAAAAAAAGCGATTCTTACAATGCAAGACGAACACAGCCAACTTTTTTTCCATACTATCACCAACATGTTAGCAGTCACTGGTATCGTATTGAAGCAAACAATGGTGCTTCTTAGGCATTGCATCCCGTTGTGGTCCACAAGCTGAGTTAAATACATGTGCATCCCTATAATTCCCATCTTGCCTGCAAATCGGCTAGAGGCACCTTATCAAGTGTGTGTGTGTGTGTGTGTGTGTGTGTGTGTGTGTGTGTGTGAGAGAGAGAGAGAGAGAGAGAGAGAGAGAGAGAGAGAGAGAGAGAGAGAGAGAGACAGACAGACAGACAGACAGACAGACAGACAGACAGACAGACAGACAGACAGACAGACAGACAGACAGACAAAGAGAGAGAGGGAGAGAGAGAGACAGACAAAGAGAGAGAGGGAGAGAGAGAGAGAGAGAAGAGAGAGAGAGAGAGAGAGAGAGACAGACAGACAGACAGACAGACAGACACAACACACAGACAGACAGACACACAGACACACATACACACAGAGACAGACAGACAGACAGACAGACACACAGACAGACAGACAGAGAGAGAGAGAGAGAAAGAGAGAGAGAGAAAGAGAGAGAGAGAGAGAGACAGACAGACAGACAGACAGACAGACAGACAAAGAGAGAGAGGGAGAGAGAGACAGACAAAGAGAGTGAGGGAGAGAGAGAGAGAGAGAGAGAGACAGACAGACAGACAGACAGACAGACAGACATACAGACAGACAGACACACACACACAGACAGACACACAGACACACATACACAGAGACAGACAGACAGACAGACAGACACACAGACAGAGAGAGAGAGAGAGAGAGAAAGAGAGAGAGAGAGAGAGAGAGAGAGAGAGAAAGCGAGAGAGAGAGAGAGAGAGAGAGAGAGAGAGAGCGAGAGCGAGAGAGAGAAAGAGAGAGAGAGAGAGAGAGAGAGAAAGCAAGAGAGAGAGAGAAAGAGAGAGAGACAGAAAGACAGAGAGACTTCTCCCCAGCACTCTCTGGACAGGACGAAGTTGTCCTCTGCTATTTCAGGATCGGTCACACTTATACAACTCGTCCCTACCTTCAGCAGGCGGATCTTTTACCAGAGTGCCATGCCTGCCAGTGCAGGCAGACCACGAGGCACATTCTGGTGGAATGTCCTAGACACTTTGCCCTCAGATGTTGTTTTACCTCCGCCAGGAGGGTTGCGTTTTACCCTCGGTTCCTTTGTTATTCAGCAGGATAACCAAAACGTTCACAACATAATCTAAATAAATATAGTGAAAGTACCACCTAAGGAAAACAAGAAGGGCAAAGCCCATACGACTCACATGCTTGACCTTGACCTTTATATGACCTTGACCTTCAGGTGACCTTCAAAGTTTGAAACAGTTATCTTCCATAGTTCAGGGTCAAGGTCACTTCAAAATATGTATACAATCCAACTTTGAAGAGCTCCTGTGACCTTGACCTTGAAGCAAGGTCAAGCAAACTGGTATCAATAGATAGGGCTTGCTTTGACCTATATACCACTTGTAGCTGAGGTCGCCATTCTCAATAACGTGGGAGAAAATTGGGAAAATGTGAAAAATGACTGTTTTTGAGACCACATTTATGGCTCCCGTGACCTTGACCTTGAAGCAAGGTCAAGTCACTATGTATGTTTTTTGAGGCCTTGTCATCATACACCATCATGCCACATTTGGTGTTGATAGACTTAATAGTCTCCGAAATTTTAGTGGTTCACGTTTTTGAGACCACATTTATGGCTCCTGTGACCTTGACCTTGAAGCAAGGTCAAGTCACTATGTATGTTTTTTGAGGCCTTGTCATCATACACCATCATGCCACATTTGGTGTTGATAGACTTAATAGTCTCCGAAATTTTAGTGGTTCACTACCACATTTTGGTCACATTTCATAAGGGTCAAAGTGACCTTGACCTTGATGATATGTGACCAAATGTGTCTCATGATGAAAGTATAACATGTGCCC
>JAWQFJ010005925.1:10000-13168 GCA_034096865.1 Theodoxus fluviatilis | reverse complement strand
TATGGTCTTTGAACCTGTGCCACAAAAGGAGTTATGAGTGCTCCCGTTTGGACACAAGCCACACAGAAGCCCACACCTACACCTCGAAACGCCGTGGGATTAACCTCTGCTGACTGAATGAATAAAGTCACTAAGACAACGTTCACCGTTCCTCTGGCCACGAACAAGAACGCTGTGAGTAAAACTCTGGAAGAACTTGCAACCACGAGGAAGACGGAAACAGCATAAACAGTGAAGGTCAAGGCCATGGTCTTCTTCCGCCCAATGAAGTCCAACATGAGAGCAGCCAAGGCCAAGCCGGGAACCTCTGCAAACGAGGTCCACATCAAGCTCTGGTACTCCGACGTGGACAGTACTTTACATTCCAAAAAGCAGGCTGGGCCGTGTTTTGAGTTTCCTTCCTTCTCAAAGATGCTCGTGCTCAGTAGGATGGTTCCGAAGTATGAAAATCCACCGAGAAAAGCTATCCCTCCGAGCAGGATAGTATTGGTCCTGAGACTCTTGGTGAAGAGACCTTGGATCTGGCCTCTTTCTGTCTGCTGGCGGTACAGGGGATCGAGCAGGGTTCCCTCTGGTAAAGTTTTGCCGTTGTCCCTGGCGATCTTCTTCAGGGTTTCCAGGGCGCTGGCCAGATCGCCTTGGACCAAGTCGTAGCGGGGGCTTTCGGGCATCCATTTGTAACACAAGCAGCAGATGACGAAGACAATAGCGGCCGAGATCCCCAGCAGATAGGACCAGCCCAGCTGAGGCATCACCAGCAGCGCCAGGGCGGATTGCAGGAAGCTCCCCACTGCCCAAAATACATTTATCGCTGTGATCCCCTTGGCTCGCTGCTTCTTCGGCAGAAGCTCTGCAAGCAACAGCGATGACTGCGACGCACCGCCCAAAGACATCCCAACCAGGACCCTGAAGACGACCATCCAATAGAAGTTGGGCGCGAAGGCGCTGAGGAAGGTGAAGCAGCTCAGGCAGCAGCCACAGTAAAAGAGCTCCACTCGACGCCCGAACTTGTCGGAGAAAGTGCCGAGGGAAGACGAGGACAAGAGCGTGCCAATGAAGACGACGGTGGAGATGAGTGCCTCCTGCCAGGACTGCAGCAGCCACTCGCATTGGAGAGCAACGGACAGCACCGACAGCAACGTGGCATCCATGGCGTCCGCCATGTAGTACATTCCGGTCAGCCCCACCAGCTTCACCTGAAACGTAGAAGTAAGCGTTAGACACCCTCTTACAGTAACAACCATCAGCAGATCACCACAACCTCCACCACCACAACACCACCATCACAAACACATCATCAACACCAACCACATCACAACACATAGACACCACCAGTACCAGCAATACTATCACGCCATCACCACAACACCATCACGCCACCATCACAACACCATCACATCACCAACATCCCTATCACATGGCCACCACCACCCACCAGCACATCATCCCTATCACCATCAGATCATCACTACAATATCTTCTCAACCAGCACCAAACACGACATCACATCACCACCACCACCACTACCACCACCACTACCACCACCACTACCACCACCACCATCATATTACCACCACCATCATGACACACCACTACCATCACCACCACATCATTACCATGATCATATCACATTACTTTCACCATTACATCGTCCTTACATATATCTTCACGAGCATCACCACCACCATCACACAAACACTACCACTATCACAATCACCTCATCAATACAACCGCCATCACATAAATCACCACTACCATCACCATCACACTATCACTACAACAACCATCACATCACTAACACCACCATCACATCACCACTATCATCCCCATTACATCACCACTACCATCACCATCACATTACCACTGCCTTCATCATCACATCACCACAACCATCACCAAAACCATCACCATTACATACCACTACCACCACTATCACATTAACCACTGCCACCACCATCACTTCACCAATACCACCACCATTGCATCACCACTACCACCACCATTACATCACCACTACCACCACCATTACATCACAACTACCACCACCTTTACCTCACCACTACCACCACCATTACATCCCCACAACCATCACCATCATATCACCACTACCATCACCATTGCATCACCACTACTACCACCATTACATCACCACTACCACCACCATCATATCACCACTACCATCACCATTATATCCCCACTACCACCACCACTACAATCACCACTACCATCACCATTACATCACCACTACCACCACCATTACATCACCACTACCACCACCATCATATCACCACTACCATCACCATTATATCCCCACTACCACCACCACTACAATCACCACTACCACCACCATTACATCACCACTACCACCACCATTACATCACCACTACCACCACCATCATATCACCACTACCATCACCATTATATCACCACAACCATCACCACTACAATCACCACTACCACCACCATTGCATCACCACTACTATCACCATTATATCACCACTACCACCACCATTACATCACCATTACCACCACCAACACATCACTACTACCATCACCATCATACCACTACTAACACCACCATCATATACCACTAACACCACCGTCACATCACCACCACATCACCATCACATCACCAATACCACCATCATCACATCACCACTACCACCACCATTACATCACCACTACCACCACCATTATATCACCACAACCATCACCATCATATCACCAATACCATCACCATTGCATCGCCACTACCACCACCATTACATCATCACTACCACCACCAACACATCACTACTACCATCACCATCATATCACTACTTACACCACCATCATATACCACTAACACCACCGTCACATCATCACCACATCGCCATCACATCACCAATACCACCATCATCACATCACCACTACATTGTACATCACTATCACCTTATCACCACCACCACTTCAACTTATCACCATCACTTCACCTTATCACCACCATCACTTCACCTTATCACCACCATTACTTCACCTTATTACTATAATCACCTCACCTTATCACCACCACTTCACCTTATCACCACCACTTCACCTTATCACCATCATCACTTCATCTTATCACCACCACTTCGCCTTATCACCACCACTTCACCTTATCACCACCATCACTTCACCTTATTACTA
>JAWQFJ010005925.1:0-5000 GCA_034096865.1 Theodoxus fluviatilis | reverse complement strand
TAATAAACACACAATGAAATCCATGCATTTCCTTAAAGATTCTGGGGAGAGAACGACAGCTTCTGTTGATAAATAGTTGTGCCACCACAGCATGTGTCATGGGGAAAAAAGTCGGCCCTGAAACATTGATCGCAAAGGCATTGATTGCAATTAGGTGAAAGTCATTAATGCGTACAACAGAATAGAAATAATAATGTGTAATCCAAGCATAAATAGACAAAAACTGGACGAGTAAGCATGGGTTTCATTTGTGCTTGAGCAGTTCCAACTCTGTTGGATTGGAGTCCACCTTCCAAACCTGCCCTTTATTTACAGGCCTTGATTGATAATAATGGGACCAAAACCAGTTGGACTCACTTGGCACTAAAAACAGGAGCTGGGTACTTGTGGGGCTCTGTGGCCGAGTGGTTAGCGCGCTGGACCTACAGTCGCTTGCGGCCAGTGGGTACGGCGTTCGAAGCTGCGCGGTTTCCAGAGTTGCATCCTTGAGCAAGATGCTTAACTCGCATTGTTTCTCCCCACCCAGGAGTAAAACCGGGTACCTGTGAGGGCAATATTGGCAAAAACGTTGTGCGACTAACCCTTGTATGCGGCCAAGCGCCAGCATCGGGTTGGAATACTCCCCAGGGAGCGGAGTTGGTGCTGGTACCTGACTGTGCGTCTTAAATGTCTGTCCCTATGTTTGTTGTGAGGTAACCAGTGAGGATTGATGAAGATGCCCAGTGATCAGGGGGTAAAGTGTAAGCGGTTTGAGACCCAGACAAAGGGTGTAAGTCGCTATAAAAAACCACACCTTTACCTTTACCTTTTACTTTATGCCGGACAACATCCCACTCACTGTTTCTAAACCGGAGCGAAAACGATGTAGTGAATAGAAAAATATCTGCCCTTGGTTGAGATGTCACTGTATCTACTTCAAACCCCAAATAGTGTGTCCAAGTAGTACATCTAAAATGGTGTATTGCACCTTTCACTCCACCTAAGCCTTTGATGGGTCCAATACTCTAGGAATTCGTGCGAGCCTTGGATGGATGGATGGGTGGGTGGATGGATGGATGGATGGGTGGTTGGATGGATGGATGGATGGGTGGGTGGGTGGATGGATGGATGGATGGATGAAGTTCTAAGGCCTATCACCCATTGTAGGCTATGCAAGTCATTCATCACGAAAAATCAATAAGAGGTGGTTAGGATAAGAGCAAATCAATACATGTATTTCCCATGTTATTCACTGTCGCGGAATTACGACATGAATTGAGAATTAATGAGAGTGAGAGTTGGTGTGAAAGTTTAGTCGCATCGCCCCAATTCGAAATCTGCCGAGTCAGCGTACGGCGCTGCTTATTTTTAGTAACAGGGGTCGAAGGACACTGCTTGTTACTACCCTCTCGTCGTGTCGGGGGAGGGGTATCGAGATCGGAATGTGGGGGGTAGATGAAACTTATGAAAGCACGTGTATGGCCGCGTGCGCTTGGCGTCCCCATGTGACACCAACTAGAGTCCTTGATTGGACAATTACCCGCAGGGCGAATGACCGTTGCCATTTGGCGCTTTGAGAGCGTCAGTCCACTACTCGCCGTCCTGGGAGTGAGGACGTGTTTGCGTGTCTGGGACACTCGGCTCCCTGGGGATATGCCGTCCTCAGGGAGGCCTGAGCCGCTGGAGGGAGAGCTCTTGCTTCCCGAGGGTGCATACCGTCATGGACTGGTCATAGCCCGTGCTTGGGGTAAGCTCGTTGTAATTAAGCTCATTGTAATTTGAGTTAAATGCATATTTTAATTGACAGAGGGAGAATGCCATTTTTGATTAACTGCTTTGCAGCAGAGAGTGTAACAGACTAAGTAATCTCCGCTCTTATCTCGGGAAGGGAAACGCTAGAGGGAGAGGTAATTATTCTTATCTGTGAGTCGCTCGTTGGATTCTCGCGCTGATAACGCCAGGGGGGTGGGTATCAGTTTTCTCTGTGGTTGAAATGCATGTAGTAGAATTTGGCTTGAATGATTCTGAGAGAAGCGTGAGTCTTGTCATGGCGGTGACAAACGTTTTTGTCTCGTTTCAGGCTTTAACATGTTACTTTAGCATGTTAGTTCTACTGCTAGGTTACTTACCTAGATTAGCTAACGCGCATGAGGCGTTAGGCTTTTTGACTTCTACTTATAGCCATTAGGGCTTATGCAGCGCTAGGCTGTTAGACTACAGTATGTAGTAGGGTCAGTTAGGACCAATTGTGTTTGGCTGTTAGTGTTGTGAGAAGCAACAGTACCTATATTATTCCTGTCTGATGGGGTAAGCGAGATAGAGTACTTAGCCATTCATGTATATGTCTTTGGGCATATGGGGCGGGGGACTTAAAGTATTATGGTGTCGTATGAGCAGGAGCAGGTCTGCCATAGAACCATGATTTTGTAATGATGCTAAGCGCTAAGCAATCATTGTTCTCTAAACTGTATTTAGTAGAACTTGTCCCCGTCCACACGTGTAGTTCTGACACGTAACACGCTAGGCGTGTGTCTTGCAGTAGGCTTCGGGCTGTTGACCTGCAAGTAGAGGGCAGAAGTAATGGAAGGGGTCTGGGTAGATTAATAGACGCTCGGTCCAGGTACGTTCTCTCTCTCTTATCATGCATAGTTTTGTGCATGCGTGTGACCGGGTCACACTGTAACTTGCCCGCAAGGCAGTTACGTGGTCTAGCTAGCGTAGTCTTGTCGCAGGGTAGGGGTAGGGAGAGCCGGCGCCATTCCGGTCTACTGCCGCCTACCGCTGGACCTGACGCCGTCGACTGGGGAGATCTCTCGGGTCACCGGAGTGACCCGTCCCACAGGATGTCGTCGCCGTACGGATGCCTGGTGGACTGGGTGCCACGAGAGGGGGACGGGAGGACAGCTCTCGCCGAGATCTACCATCGAGCGCTTCTAGGACCGAGGGAGGCAGAGGTCGAGACCTCGCGCGCTTCCTGACGCTGAGAGTGCAGGAGTCAGCTTTGGATTATATGTGTTTCTTTCCTGTGAGAAGGGACGACGTTTGGTAAGCTTGGCTTTCTTTATAATCTTAACCCACGGGGTAACAGCTGGACTCATTAGGACTGTGACTCTAGTGTCAAAGCACCAGTAGAGTAAGTGGGCCTCTGAATCCCACAGCAGATAGGTCAAAGACGCTATCCGTAAACCTATACAGAAGGGCGCGAGGCGCCATCCCATCTTCTGTATGAGGAAAAGACTGTGTGGACTTATTTCTGAACGCCTAAACTAATCCTCTTGAGGAGAATTGAGTTTTATCTACTTGGTTGTTAATGTGTGTCTTCCTGCTGCTGCCGTGACAGTAGAGGGAGCATTCTTTCAGCTGCTGCTAGAGCAAGCTTTGTCAGAACGCCAGCGCGCGTGTTGTTGTATGTAAATGCCCGGCCCAGTTCCTGTCCCGTCCAGCGGCTGCTGTGGTTGGTCAGGCCTGGGTCGGCTCTCATCAATGGTTGTGGCCACACCCCCGTGTGGGCGTGTCACCTTGTGTTGAACCATGTTCTCATCATTGGCTACGGTCAAGTCTAGTGCTGCTTGAGGCTGACCTCTGACCCTATGAGCTTGTGTGACGGAATTCTTATCATTGGCTACGGTTATGTCAACCTGCTGAGGTTGACCCCTGACCTCTTTGAGCTTGTGTGATGGATGGCTCTGTGAAGCCATGGCGGTGTTTTGTTATTGTTGTTGTACTGTTTGGGGACTTGGCCAAGTCAGGGTTTGAGATTTATTTTGATGTTTATTCCTTGATTAAAATATTGTTTTGAAATTTATCTCCTTCCCTCAGTGTCTTATTTAATTTGTTGTTTTCCATGTTTATTCACTTTACAGTTGCAAGGAAAGTGGCAGTTTGGATTTTGTTGAAAATCCCGGGGTGTGGTGTTTACATCATCAGGGTCCAGTCTTTGTTTATTTATTTAATTTTATCTTAATAACCCCTCATCACGCGACATTCACCTTTAACGAATAGCATAGGAAGACGCATAGGGTCTATTCCTACCCCCAACCCACAGGGGGAGCGTGCCTTGGACAGTGTACCCCTGTGGGTTGGGGGTACGTATTGACCCACACTGTCTCACTAAGCGTTTCGCACAAGGCATGTAACCTGGGAAATTGTGACTGGATGTGCTTTGACTCTAACCACCTCCAATGATTTCTGTGTGACCAATGGCCTTACATAGCCTAGAAAGGCTAACAGTCTGCAAAACTTCATCCA
This sequence comes from Theodoxus fluviatilis, assembly GCA_034096865.1. Lineage (NCBI taxonomy): Eukaryota > Metazoa > Mollusca > Gastropoda > Cycloneritida > Neritidae > Theodoxus > Theodoxus fluviatilis. The sequence continues at coordinate 773 of JAWQFJ010005925.1, read as the reverse complement.
CCCTTGGACAGTCAGATCTGTAAATGTCCAGGGACTGCAGTTAGCAATGCTTTGGATGCCAAGAGACGTGAGAAGGACAAAAAGACTTATGGGAAAGAATAAAAGCTTATGCTATGACTAGTATATGAGTTTGTAAATAAACAATTGTTAAAAAGAGAGGTTGGGGGTGGGTGAGGTGTGGAGTCCCCCAAATCCATTCGTCAAGCACAAATGGGACAGAAGGAACAAACAATTGTGAGCTGGCTTTCCAGAAGGAGCAATATAGCAATTTCTCCCTGATTTGCTGCCACACGACGCTAGTGTGGAAGATATCTAAATAAACCCAGCCTTTTCCCGTCCCAGAGTTAGAACCACGGCACTGCCCCTTGCACATTTATAACTCCACAGCATGCTCGCCTATCTCTGCCGGTCAAAAGACATGGTTTCAACAAGTGAGAAGAGACTGAGAGACTGACCGTGTACTCATGCAAGAGGGGAAAGCAATAGGGGGTGGGATGCCAGGAACTGGTATATATTATAGACAAGTTGGATGGGAAAGGAAGTTCAGGTAAACACTTCTTGTTTTTTGCTTTGGCACGTCGTAGACGTTGAACAAAAGCTAATGCAGTTGTGACGGATTCATATTTTTCACCCTCTTTATTGCTTTGATAATTTAAGCGTGTTTTTTTTTTAAGATTGAAGCCTTTAACGTTTTCATAACTGAGAAAAAATCTTAGTCTCAGAGAAGCTCGGTGCCCTTGACTCAATTGGGTGTTTTTCAGTCCTGGCGTGTC
>JAWQFJ010005918.1:12500-16662 GCA_034096865.1 Theodoxus fluviatilis | reverse complement strand
TTTCGTTATAGATTTTCCCCAATATATCAGAACAATCCACTAGCGCTTTAGAAAAGCAGAATCAAACAATTTTTTCAGAAAATTTCCACCTGCAATTTTGCACCAACATGACGACAATGCATTGCATGCTATCATAGATAAGTTAGACTTGTAAACTCTCTTCACGGAATACGCACGTAGCTCTCACGCCTCTTGGGTTCACGTGATTTCCAGACTGATGTGTAATTTCTCGTGGTAATGGTTGAGATATATGTTGATGAGTCTATTGGTACTGTATTGGTATTGTAGTTATCAGTTTTTGTATTTTGTTGTTACGTTTTTAATACTAAAGGCTTCAGGTCATGTTGCTGTTGTTGTTTTAACGATTGATGCACCCTCCATAGTAAGAGAACGTATCATTTAATTTACAGAGAAGCAAGGACACCACCGATTCGATCTAATTTATTCTAATTAGTTCCTTTTGTATGAATTCAATATGCTATTCTTTTCAAATGTAAGATAATAGACATTTTCTTTACACAAAGATTAGATTAGAATAGTTTTAAAATGTCTTAGTGTTTTATTCTCACCAAATGTTGTTACCAGTATTAAAGAGTTAGAAAAATTGTATATCCCCTCCCATCTTCCCCCCCCAGGCCCCCCCAACCCCAACTCCACCCACCCACCCCCCAACTCCTCCCCCCTCCTACCCCACCATGTCAGGTTTCCAAAGATTACTTAACGAGAATGATTAAGTAAATGAACCTACTCTACAGAGGAATATGACATTTCAACAACCTGAGTGAGTTTGCGTGGCAAATACCACACCTTTAGCAATTAATTAACCCCTATTTAGAACAGAGAAAATATACCACACTTTCCGAGTATTCTAACACTATAGCATGTGGGAAGTTGTACTTTTCTTGAATGCCATTATGACTATACGTCACCAGCTGAACTTTGATCCGGTAAAAAACATTACACCAGCCATCAGAGATTACGGCTCTGGTTAGTCAAGTGTCATGTTGCTCCAAAGAGAGTCATTACCTCAGTCTATGGCGAAGTCATATTCGCATCCTACACGTTTCTAAGTGCTACACAATATACACAATTTGTACGTACCTCTATGTATCGGCTTACATCATATCACACATTGATTAGTATAGGATATTTTGATCATTCAAAATTGAAATCGTGAATAGAGTCTGTGTTGTTTTATCTCTAAATGTTTTGACTCTTTCCTAGCATCTGCACCACCGGTTCAGGAATTCCTTACGTTTGCAGAATTTTACCACTGTCACAGTGTCATCATTTTGTAAATATCCGAAATAGGTCAACCAGATAAGACACGACTTTTTTTCTTGGCCTCCATCGCGTCTTGGCTGTATGACTTCTGAATTATATATTGCATTAAATGATTCAATTAGATCATAATTAGTCCCTTGTTAAGACAGCTTTTCACCATCCTTTCATGGCACTTAGTATAGATGAGACAGTTTCGTGGTCTCTCATGCGTTTCATGAAGATGAAGCCCTCTATTAGTTTGTTAGGAAATTCTGGGTTCCCTTTCAAAACACAGAAAGCATGCTCGAGCAGTCACTGGATATTTATGTATGAGCTTTTTCCATTATCCGACTGTATGTCTACAGGTTTATAAGATCACGGTTTATAGTATTTTATTCAGCACTTTTACTTTTTCCTACCTCCTTTAATTCTCCCTAGTACCAGGATGTGCTCTGTAGTTTCTTTTTCTAAACGTTAAGGGTGTCCACAGAATGTTCTTTTGTAACAAGCTGTAGTTTGCAGGATACTTTTAGCGAGAATTAGTGTCCAGAACATCGACATCAACACTGGCATCTAGGTCAGCCGAAATGGTTTTAGGTGCAGGAGCAGAAGATGGGATATCAGCTGCTGGGGGATGATTACATTCATCAGCTGAGCTGCTTTCGTTTCATCTCGTAGGATTTGTAGCTGGCTGTGACAGGATCTTTTAGTGGCTAGAAATCTATTGTTTGGAACTCTGGCACTTTAAGTCCGAATTTTTTCGATCAAATATTTTCTTTGTTGGAGTATAGAGCTATTAGATATTGCTCTGTTACGGTACTTCTTTTCTTGATTGTTTTGATGTACTCAGCATTTATGTTTTTTAAATGCTGTATTTGCACACACAAAAATCACAAGGTTTTATATTAACTTGTATTTCACACAAACACAATTTGCACACACAAGCGGGAACTGGTAAGATACTCTGAACTAGAGGATCACAGCTGGTTGAGACTTTTTGCAGAGGGTCCTTGGCGTAGTCTGTCATCCGGCTCTTGTGAGGTCCAGGCGGAGTCTCAGGAGGTAGAAATGCAAGGGAGACTGAGAGGGTGGCCGAGTCTGCATTCCTGTGGATCTGCCAGAGCAGAGACAGGTCAAAATGACCGACAATAGATCCCATACCCCCCAGTGGCCACATTGGCTGCTTTGGGCCACCTCAGCCTTAACTACTGGAGTGGGCTCTGAAAGCCCAGCAGCCAGGGGTTCCTCCTCACGAAGGGGGCAACAAGTAGCCATGGCTTTATGTCGTGCTCTTGTAGTACTTATTACATCTCATTCTCTTTACATGTATACAGCTCAAGTAAAAATCTTATGGGTTTGTTGTGAGCTATAAATAAATGCGGTCATAACGTAGTATTTTGGCAGTACCAAGGAAATTGTCTATGGTGATAGAACTGCTCTGGTTTTCTGCAATGTCTGATGTCTTTATTATCTAAGCCATTTCAAAATAACAATGCACTTGGCGTGTCCATCATAAAATGTTATCGCGGGCCTAAATGCTGTAGATCCACTAAGATTTATTGATGGCCTAATACTGTGTAAAGGTTTATGAAAGCCAAGCCTGAAGAAGTTGAGTATATTCAAAAGGTCAAAGGGGAAAACTCCATCAAACGATTTGTCATGAGTGAAGAAGAGGAAGAATTGTATATCTTTTGCAATACTGTCACACGTGTGAAATAAAGCACCACAAAAAGGCAAAATATATTGTGTGATATTTGTTGTGTCATTTGCAACGTTTTAAAAAAGAGCTCAAAATGAATGCATTTTCAGTTTCAGCCTGATTGACACTATTCCTCTTTTTTCACAACTACAAATGCTATGACATTTCCTTCATTATGCAAGGAAATGAAATTGACATAAATATCAACAAACGATGGTCTTTACTTGGAATCTGACGCCTCATTCTTAAAGACCACCTTGAAAACATCAGAAAACATACACATCTGATATATTTGAGAAAATACACTCATGTCATTATTTCACAAGTCCAGGCTCTCACGGGATTCTTACTTAAGGATGACGAGTATGTCTGGAGTTGAGAACAGACAGAGACCAACAAACGTTTTTCAAGGATCGGCCTCGAAGTGGAGTCGGTTACAAAGTTCACAGGCGTGCCCAACTCCACGATGTCTTGCTGGCTGACTGTGGCACAGGCGAAGATGCTAACACTGTCCAGAATCTTGAAGCAAGTTACACATATGGGTGGACGATGAGTCGAAGTCTTCCTGTTGGCGTGTTTAAGTGGTTCACTGACAAACGGATGAATGGGCCAGAGTAAGGAGGATTTTATAAACACCGGCAAGCACGATATTAGCGACAAGTCATGACAACTGCTTCTACTAATAGACCACTTGATAGTTCCGCTGCCATCTTGGAATTAGCACAAACGCAGTACGCACTGACCCCACTCGACATGTAAACAAAGGAGCTCTGTATGTGAATGAGTATATACTTAGTAAACATTTACGCTGCACTTCCCTCATTGTGTGACTGCATTAGTTCAATGTCTACGATGTGCCAAAACAAAAGAAGTTTTTACAGAAACTTTCGTTCCCTTCCATTTTGTCTAAAATACCAGATCTCATAAATCTCGTACTCCGAGTCAGTCAGTGCAAAATGTGCGATCTGACTGACCGGATAAGACGGCCAGGTGTTACTAGGTCATTCGAGGAGTTTATCCATTGGTCGAGTTAATGTCAACTGTTGATGTGGCCCATTTCTGAAATTTGAAGAAGTAGGCTACGTTTAACATGCACTCACTGAACGGATTGCCGAACGGAAGCTCACGGTCGGCTTCGGCGATTGTGGCCAAAGATGTCATAAGAACATTTTATATTAACAATATCCAAAGGGAAGTTCG
>JAWQFJ010005918.1:0-2500 GCA_034096865.1 Theodoxus fluviatilis | reverse complement strand
TACCTGGGGATCAAACATTTTGAAAAATACTTTGGGGCTCATTGTACGCAAGTTCCACATGGTTTTAAGCAACTGGACGATTTTTCTGTTTTGCTTTTACTAACTGGCTATCAATAGCAGTGCTAATTGAAAGTTTGGTCCTCAATAGGTAACCCAGGTATTTGTAGCTGTTGACTACCTCTAGAACATTATTATTCAAGACCCATCTTTCTCCCCTGCTTAAGAAGCCCCCTTTTCGGAAAACCATCAGCTTTGTCTTCTCTGTATTCACCGTCAAACCAAGTCTTTTAGATATATTGCTCAAGTTATCTAACTGGCGTTGTAATGTGGTTGGTGTAGTTGACAGTAATACAACATCAGCAGCAAACAAAAGTGAGAAAATTTCCTTCGTTCCTGGTAGCAACTGTACACCGTGTCGACCATGGTCGCTTACGTAATAAACAATACAAGAAATATAGAGACAAAAAAGTATGGGAGACTCGACGGCACCTTGTCTCACGCCGACTGAACAGACAAATGGATCTGACAGGGCACCGTTCCATCTCACACTAGCAGTAACCTGTGCGTAGACAGCTTTCAGCATATTAAATTTTTTTGTAGACAAATCTAATTTCCCCAGCACATTCCACAAACATGAACGATTCACCGAATCGAATGCCTTTCGGTAGTCCAAAAAGGCAGCGTAGAGTTTTCCCCGGCCTCCACCATACACACGTTTTGCCGCCATCGAGTACAATGTGAAAATGTGGTCGATCGTAGCGTGATCGACCCGGAAGCCGGCCTGTTCAAAACCAAACGTTTTTTCTTCTTCGGCCCAAAATATTAATCGATTTGTCAGGATGGACATGAAGAGTTTGCTTAATGTGCTTAAAAGGGTGTTTCCACTGTAGTTTTTCAGGTCAGATCTGTCTCCTGTTTTATATATTGGAAAAATTTTGGATTGTTTCCAGCTGCGAGGGAAGTATAGCGTTTCGTACAGACAATTAAAAAGTTCCGTGAGAAAACTATACAAAGATAGAGACAGCGACAGAGCGACAGAGACAGAGACAGAGAGAAAGTGAGAGACAGAGAGACAGAGACAGAGCAACAGAGACAGAGAGAAAGAGAGAGACACAGAGGGAGAGAGACTGAAAGAGAGAGAGAGAAAAAGAAAGAGAGAGAAAGAAAGAGAGAGAGAAAGAAAGAAAGAGAGATACAGAGAGAAAGAGAGAGTGAGCGAGACAGAGAGAGACAGAGACAAATAGATAGTGTGAGAGATAGAGACAGATGCACAGAGTGAGAAATAGAGAGAAATATATATCTATATATAAAGAGAGAGAGACAGAGAGACAGAATGAAAGAGTGAAACATACAGAGAGAGAGAGAGATCGCGAGACAGAGATAGATAGAGGAAGAGAGAGAGAGAGACAAAGAGAGAGAGAGATTGAGACAGACAGAGAGAGAGAGGAGAGAGAGAGAGAGAGAGAGAGAGAGAGAGAGAGGGAGAGAGAGACAGAGACAGAGAGAGAGACAGAGACAGAGAGAGAGAGGGAGAGAGAGAGTGAGAGAGAGAGAGGGAGGGAGAGAGAGAGAGAGGGAGAGAGAGAGAGAGAGAGAGAGAGAGAGAGAGAGAGAGGAAGAGAGAGAGAGTGAGAGAGAGAGAGAGTGAGAGAGAGAGAGAGCTTTAAAGAATGATGATTAAAGCAAGGAATGCGTATTTATCACTCAGCTCGGGATGGTATTCACAGACACACTCACACCTAAACTACACTTAACACATGGAGAGGAAAAGTTTCAGTTTGTGCAGCAAAGGTTGGTTTTAAGTAGTGAACTACTGGATTCCTAACATTCAGAGAGCACGCGTTAACTTGAAAAGAGCCCACATATGTTGCACAATCGAAATGAAAGGAAGTTTGCGTTTCAAGTGGATGTATGGATGTAATGTAATTGGTCAGGGCTTCAGTGATGTCTAATGATCAACAATGAGTGTCTTAAATGATATAAAGGAATATTAAATGGTGGTAGCAGCATTCTCAACGTTTAATGCTCTTGCTGAAAATTTGACTCAGATGAATTTGCAATGTAGTCAGAATGGCAGACAGTCGACTTTCTAAAACAGCTGCAAAACGGAGAACTGCGTCAGGGCATGCCCTCAGATGGGGAAAATAAGACGAGTCAATGACCGCCTCAAAGTCCTACACAGCACTACCAGGACATGGGAGCACTGGCGCCTACCGCCTCAAAGTCCTACACAGCACTACCAGGACATGGGAGCACTTGCCCCGACCGCCTCAAAGTCCTACACAGCACTACCAGGACATGGAAGTGCTGGCCCCGACAGCCTCAAAGTCCTACACAGCACTACCAGGACATGGGAGCGCTGGCCTCGACAGCCTCAAAGTCCTACACAGCACTACCAGGACATGGGAGCGCTGGCCCCGACCACCTCAAAGTCCTACACAGCACTACCAGGACATGGAAGCACTTGCCCCGACCGCCTCAAAGTCCTACACAGCACTAC
>JAWQFJ010005916.1:12500-26117 GCA_034096865.1 Theodoxus fluviatilis | reverse complement strand
CTACTGCAACCACTACTACTACCACTACTGCAACCACTACTACTACAACCATTACTACCACTACTGCTACCACCATTACTATCACTACTGCAACCACAACTACTACAGTATAACCGCCACTATTGCTACAGCTACAACCACAACTACCACCAAAACTACTACCGCTACCACAACCATCTCTATCACCATTACAACTACAACAAACTGAACACCACCACTACTACCACCACTACTAATACCACTACTACAATCACCATCATCATCACCACCACCACCACCACCAACACCTTCACCGCCGCCACCACCACTACTACTACTACTCCTCCTACTACTACTACTACTACTACTACTACTACTACTACTACTACTACTACTACTGCTACTACTACTACAACAATTACCACTACTACTACTACTATTACAACCACTACCACCTTTTACAAGTACTACCACCACTGGTACCACCACTATACCAAACTCTTCCACTGCCATTTTAACTAACAGCTTCTACGACGCCACTTCTACAACCGCTAATTCAACCCCAATTATCACCACAACCAGCACCACCACCTTCGTCGTCTTTGGTGGTGGCAGGGGCGGGCTGACCATCAACATTTTCGTTTGCGTCGTCGTCCCCTTGTTATAGTCCTGGTGGTCATTGTTGTCAGTGCAGTCATTGACGCCAGGCCGTCTGCATACAGGTGTGGTATCCCTGCCTCACGCCATTCCCTTCCTGGCATCCGCCATCATCCTGATCATGGACTACACCGGACCTCGCCCCATGGACCCCGACTCCGTCTCGGAAAGTTTCCGTTGGGATGATCTTTTCCCACTCAGGTAAGTGTGTCTGTGTCTGTAGATATCTACCTTTTTCCACTCAGGTAAGTGTGTCTCTGTCTGTAGATATCTACCTTTTCCCCTCAGGTAAGTGTGTCTCTGTCTGTAGATATCTACCTTTCCCCTCAGGTAAGTGTTTATGTGTCTGTAGATATCTACCTTTTCCACTCAGGTAAGTGTGTCTCTGTCTGTAGATATCTACCTTTTTCCACTCAGGTAAGTGTGTCTCTGTCTGTAGATATCTACCTTTTCCCACTCAGGTAAGTGTGTCTCTGTCTGTAGATATCTACCTTTTTCCACTCAGGTAAGTGTGTCTCTGTCTGTAGATATCTACCTTTTTCCACTCAGGTAAGTGTGTCTCTGTCTGTAGATATTTACCTTTCCCACTCAGGTAAGTGTGTCTGTGTCTGTAGATATCTACCTTTCCCCCCTCAGGTAAGTGTGTCTCTGTCTGTAGATATTTACCTTTCCCACTCAGGTAAGTGTGTCTGTGTCTGTATATATCTACCTTTTCCCCCTCAGGTAAGTGTGTCTCTGTCTGTAGATATCTACCTTTTCCCACTCAGGTAAGTGTGTCTCTGTCTGTAGATATCTACCTTTTCCCCTCAGGTAAGTGTGTCTCTGTCTGTAGATATTTACCTTTTCCACTCAGGTAAGTGTGTCTGTGTCTGTAGATATCTACCTTTCCCCCCTCAGGTAAGTGTGTCTCTGTCTGTAGATATCTACCTTTCCCCACTCAGGTAAGTGTGTCTGTGTCTGTAGATATCTACCTTTTCCCCCTCAGGTAAGTGTGTCTCTGTCTGTAGATATCTACCTTTTTCCACTCAGGTAAGTGTGTCTGTGTCTGTAGATATCTACCTTTTTCCACTCAGGTAAGTGTGTCTCTGTCTGTAGATATCTACCTTTTCCCCTCAGGTAAGTGTGTCTCTGTCTGTAGATATCTACCTTTTCCCCTCAGGTAAGTGTGTCTCTGTCTGTAGATATCTACCTTTCCCCACTCAGGTAAGTGTGTCTCTGTCTGTAGATATTTACCTTTTTCCACTCAGGTAAGTGTGTCTGTGTCTGTAGATATGTACCTTTTCCCCCCTCAGGTAAGTGTGTCTCTGTCTGTAGAGATCTACCTTTTTCCACTCAGGTAAGTGTGTCTCTGTCTGTAGATATCTACCTTTTCCCCCTCAGGTAAGTGTGTCTCTGTCTGTAGATATCTACCTTTTCCACTCAGGTAAGTGTGTCTCTGTCTGTAGATATCTACCTTTTCCCCCTCAGGTAAGTGTGTCTGTGTCTGTAGATATCTACCTTTTTCCACTCAGGTAAGTGTGTCTCTGTCTGTAGATATCTACCTTTTCCCACTCAGGTAAGTGTGTCTCTGTCTGTAGATATCTACCTTTTTCCACTCAGGTAAGTGTGTCTCTGTCTGTAGAGATCTACCTTTTTCCACTCAGGTAAGTGTGTCTCTGTCTGTTGATATCTACCTTTTTACACTCAGGTAAGTGTGTCTCTGTCTGTTGATATCTACCTTTTTCCACTCAGGTAAGTGTGTCTCTGTCTGTAGATATCTACCCTTTCCACTCAGGTAAGTGTGTCTCTGTCTGTAGATATCTACCTTTCCCCCCTCAGGTAAGTGTGTCTCTGTCTGTAGAGATCTACCTTTTTCCACTCAGGTAAGTGTGTCTCTGTCTGTAGATATCTACCTTTTTCCACTCAGGTAAGTGTGTCTCTGTCTGTAGATATCTACCTTTTCCCCCTCAGGTAAGTGTGTCTCTGTCTGTAGATATCTACCTTTTCCCCCTCAGGTAAGTGTGTCTGTGTCTGTAGATATCTACCTTTTCCCCCTCAGGTAAGTGTGTCTGTGTCTGTAGATATCTACCTTTTCCCCCTCAGGTAAGTGTGTCTGTGTCTGTTGATATCTACCTTTTCCCCTCAGGTAAGTGTGTCTCTGTCTGTAGATATCTACCTTTTCCCCCTCAGGTAAGTGTGTCTGTGTCTGTAGATATCTACCTTTCCCCCTCAGGTAAGTGTGTCTCTGTCTGTAGATATCTACCTTTTTCCACTCAGGTAAGTGTGTCTCTGTCTGTAGATATCTACCTTTTCCCCTCAGGTAAGTGTGTCTCTGTCTGTAGATATCTACCTTTTTCCACTCAGGTAAGTGTGTCTCTGTCTGTAGATATCTACCTTTTTCCACTCAGGTAAGTGTGTCTCTCTCAGTAGAGATCTACCTTTTCCCACTCAGGTAAGTGTGTCTGTGTCTGTAGATATCTACCTTTCCCCACTCAGGTAAGTGTGTCTCTGTCTGTAGATATCTTACCTTTTTCCACTCAGGTAAGTGTGTCTCTGTCTGTAGATATCTACCTTTCCCCCCTCAGGTAAGTGTGTCTCTGTCTGTAGAGATCTACCTTTTTCCACTCAGGTAAGTGTGTCTCTGTCTGTTGATATCTACCTTTTCCCCCTCAAGTAAGTGTGTCTCTGTCTGTAGATATCTACCTTTCCCCTCAGGTAAGTGTGTATGTGTCTGTAGATATCTACCTTTTCCCCTCAGGTAAGTGTGTCTCTGTCTGTTGATATCTACCTTTTTCCACTCAGGTAAGTGTGTCTCTGTCTGTAGATATCTACCTTTTTCCACTCAGGTAAGTGTGTCTCTAGGCTTGTTCAGAAGTACTCAGCGCTGCTTGAGCGCTTCATGTTGGCAATTGAGCGCTCTTTGCCACTCCTGAACGCCTAAGATGTAGTGCAGCGCTTCACTTGTTAAAGGGGAGGTAAATCTTCTGCGCCCCATGTTGTGTTGATAGACGCGAAGATAGTATTTTGTTTGCCACAGACATCGTTTATGCACGTTTACATGTATTCTGCATGAATAAAATCCACTACTGTGTCATTCTTACTTGCCATTACTTGCACATACAGAGCGCTTGGGGCAAATAAAGCCCGTTCCAGTCCCAACATGATGTTTCTGAGGGTTATTTTACGCGTCGACGGCCAGTGCGGGATCGAAGACGCCATTTTGAAATGATGCAAAATCATCCTGCTGCACGTCGGATTGGTGATTCACAGCGCTGCTCAGCGCTGAGTGAAGCACGCCCCAAATTGGCCGTTCAGGAGTGAATCACGTGCAGCGCTGAGTAAGCGCTTTGAAGCACTGCGCCTCCTGAACTCCCCTTCTGTGTCTGTCGACACCTTTTCCCCCTCACACATAATGAAAGCGCCACAGTGATACATGATGAAGGCTTGGCAGTGAGACATGATGAAGACGCCGCAGTGATACATGATGAAGTCGCCGCAGTGATACATGATGTGCTACACTGATTACAGTGGGGCTATTTTTAGCAACCCACTCGAAATGACCTCCTATCTGCAAACTGTTCCACGACCCCTTGCAGGATCGCGGAGCTCCCCGAGGATATCCCGAACGACCCCTGGCTGCTGAGGGACCGCACGGCCTTCGAGGCTGAACTGCAACCCATCTCCTTTAATCTGACCCCCCTGGAGTCCCTGGTCAAGGCCAACGGCATGGCCATGGAGTTCCTGGTGGACTCGAGTGAGTAGCGGCCTTGGATTTTCTATCCTTCTTTGCTGGGGGTGGGTAAGGGTGGGTGGGTGGGGTGGGGGTGTGAGTGTGTGTGTGTGTGTGTGTGTGTGTGTGTGTGTGTGTGTACGTGTTTGCGCGCGTTTGCATGCTTGTTCGTGAGTGTTGCAATAATCTATGCTATGATAAAAATGAAAATCGAATCTACCTTAAGATCCCACCTGTTGTGTCAGACGGCGTTTGGTAAAGGCGACTCTGCATGGTTACAGAGTGGATTTCAGCGATGCTGGACTGTAGAGAAATATCAAGACTGGCGACCACCTGCGCCTATAAACGTTGCTGTCAGTGAAGACAGGTACAACGTGCTGTCAGTGAAGACAGAACGTGCTATGTACGTCCATACAATGCTGTTGTCAGTAAAATCAGGTCGTACTGGATACGTCCAAACAACGTTGCTGTTTGTGAAAACAGAACGTACTGGGTACGTCCATACAACGTTACTGTCAGTGAAGACAGAACATACTGGATACGTCCATACAACGTTGCTGTCAGTGAAGACAGAACGTGCTGCGTACGTCCATACAACGCTGTGGTCAGTAAAAACAGGACGTACTGGATACGTCCAAACAACGTTGCTGTTTGTGAAAACAGAACGTGCTACGTACGTCCATACAACACTGTTGTCAGTAAAAACAGCACGTACTAGGTACGTCCATACAACGTTGCTGTCAGTGAAGACAGAACGTGCTACGTACGTCCATACAACACTGTTGTCAGTAAAATCAGGTCGTACTGGATACGTACAAACAACGTTGCTGTTAGTGAAAACAGAACGTACTGGGTACGTCCATACAACGTTGCTGTCAGTGAAGACAGAACATACTGGGTACGACCATACAACGTTGCTGTCAGTGAAGACACGACGTACTGGGTACGTCCATACAACGGTGCTGTCAGTGAAGACAGGACGTACTGGGTACGTCCATACAACGTTGCTGTCAGTGAAGACAGTACATACTGGGTACGTCCATACAACGTTGCTGTCAGTGAAGACAGTACATACTGGATACGTCCATACAACGGTGCTGTCAGTGAAGACAGGACGTACTGGGTACGACCATACAACGGTGCTGTCAGTGAAGACAGGACGTACTGGGTACGTCCATACAACGGTGCTGTCAGTGAAGACAGGACGTACTGGGTACGTCCATACAACGTTGCTGTCAGTGAAGACACGACGTACTGGGTACGTCCATACAACGTTGCTGTCAGTGAAGACACGACGTACTGGGTACGTCCATACAACGGTGCTGTCAGTGAAGACAGGACGTACTGGGTACGACCATACAACGTTGCTGTCAGTGAAGACAGTACATACTGGGTACGACCATACAACGTTGCTGTCAGTGAAGACAGTACATACTGGATACGTCCATACAACGGTGCTGTCAGTGAAGACAGGACGTACTGGGTACGACCATACAACGGTGCTGTCAGTGAAGACAGGACGTACTGGGTACGACCATACAACGGTGCTGTCAGTGAAGACAGGACGTACTGGGTACGTCCACACAATGTTGCTGGGAACGCTTGTCCGATTACCTTTGACTAGCGACTAGCGAATCGTATTTCTGGGAAACGCGCCTCGAGGTAAGCCTCTCCCCGGGGGAGGGGGGGGGGGGGGGGGGGGGAGGGGACATGCTGTTTGTACTTGACGCGAGCCTCCTGTCTGCAAGGTCGCGAGAGATGCAAAGATGGGCGGATCAGACACTCACAGCAACTCTCCTCCTCCTCAAAACAATGTCCAGCCCAGGCAAACCTGTGTCATGTCTCTGGCTGGACACAAGGGACTGCTCAGGTCACAGCGAAGCTGGCGATATTCTTTCATTTGCAGACGCCAACCTTTTGACCAAGAGCGCCATCGCCAGCCTTGACCAGGTGCAGGAGAAAGTGAAAATGTTCTGCAGCAAATGTTCCGTTTTCACCCTGGTATTCTTCTTCTCCAAAGACATAGCTCCGGTAAGACCCTCTGTGTGTGTGTGTGTGTGTGTGTGTGTGTGTATGTGTGTGTGTGTGTGTATGTGTGTGTGCGTGCGTGTGCGTGTGTGTCTGTGTGTGTGTGTATGTGTGCGTGTGCTCGCGCGCGCGTGTGTGTGTGTGTGAAGTTGCTCCTGTGTGTTCCGCAAAAACAACTTTGAAGAGACATGGCTGTATATCCTGTTGTTTTATCGGCCCAAGACTCTAGAATGCAATTCCGGAAGAACTGGAAAAAAATCAGACTAGCTAGTTTGAAGAAGGGGTTGAAAACTTACCTTTTCCTGTTTTAATTGTTGGCACCTTGGGCAAACCTCAGCGTGAAAAAACGGCGCGTTACAAGAACGAATACACACATACAAGGGGCTGTCAGTGGCCGCGTACGGATATTACTTACCTAAGCTGAGGAAGGAAAAACTTACATCACTAGCAGACAGCCCTACTAGTGATACGAGAACAGCGACTTTCGCAAGCTGAATGTTTTGCGCATTTTGCAGCAAAAGTAACTTCTGTGCGAATCTTGTATTTGTATTTGTAATTGCAGTAGGCCTGTGGCCTGGCAGTTCGGTTCAGTTCAGTTCTTGTCTCTGTCTGTCTGTCTGTCTGTCTGTCTGTCTGTCTGTCTGTCTGTCTGTCTGTCTGTCTGTCTGTCTGTCTGTCTCCCCCCCCCCCCTCTCTCTCTCTCTCTCTCTCTCTCTCTCTCTCTTTCACTCTCTCTCTCTCTCTCTCTCTCTCTCTCTTTCACTCTCTCTCTCTCTCTCTCTCTCTCTCTCTCTCTCTCTCTCTCTCTCTCTCTCTCTGGAACTCTCGGGTTGTACGTCGTCGAGAGCGGACGCGCGCGGAGTAGCTCCGGCAGTTTGTGTATTTCATCGGTGTTGTGACTCTACACAGTTGTTCAGTGGACTTATTCTGCAAGCCTTAGATACAACGACAGAAACAATGTGAGTTTTTGGACGTTTGAAAGATTCTCTCGCCATTTCTTGGTTGGTTTTTGTAGTCTCGAGAGTATCGATGTGAGCGGCGATGTACCAACGAAAGCGGATTAGCCTCCCGGCCGTTCATGATTTCGTCGTGATTTGACTGTACTTCGTTTCTCAGAGGAAATAGTTCTACAATCCTTCAACATGAGGGCAGTGGTAATGTGAGTTTTCGTGCATGTGAGTGCATTTTCGTCAGTTACATACTTTTGTACTTATAGGTGTGCTTCAGAGTGAACAGTGCTCACGCGGAGGGCAGCCATGGGTGTTGACATAACTGTTTATCGGTTGCGTGTAGGACGCTTCTGTGGCTGTTTGAAACAGCGGAGCCCTCGTATTCGCGTGACTCGCTACAACCCTACATCGAAATGGGATGCCTTCACTGACTTTTCCGCGCGGATGATCATTTGCACGATAGCCCTCTGTGCTGCTGTAGGCTATGCATACTGCTGGCAGTTGGTTTTGTCATCAGACTGCGTCCGAGGATTGCACGCTGCAATGATGGGGGGTCATGTCTACCCGTTGTCTGTACCCTACACGGTGGCTGCAAAGTCTACTGAGGTGGCTTATGACTTCGACCGCATGCTCATCATGCTGCTCGGTTGGAATGTGGAGTTAAACCCAGGACCTGCTGAATTGGAAGACATTCAGAGACTCATGAAAGAACAGACGGAAGAGCTGAGACAATCTCTGTCAGAGGAACTATCGATGAAAATGACAGCACAGCTAGACAGAATGAATGAGAACATCAGTATTGTAGTGGAGAAGTTGACAAAGCTTGAATCAGAAATGTCTGCAATCAACGCAAAATTGAGAATTCAGCATGAAGAAATCGAAAGAATTGATATGAATCTTGACGACCATGAATTGCGCATGCAGGAATTGGAGGGCAAGCTTGAACAGCAAGAAGCTTACAGTCGCCGCGATAACGTGCTGCTTCACGGTGTGACGGAGGAGAACGAGGAACACGGGACGCACGAAGATTGCGTGGCAAAATTCGTCGACACAGTCAACGAAGTGCTCCCATTCCCCCTCCAAGCGAGCGACGTTGCACGAGCACACCGCATAGGAAAGCGTTCCGCAGGGAAGACAAGGCCGCTTATTGCCCGCCTGCTGAGATCTACAGACAAGCTGGCTATTCTCCAGAAAAGACAGGAGCTTAAACAAAAGAAGATCGGCGTTTCCAGCGACTTGACAGCAAGACAACGGGAACAGATCAACCAAGCAAAGGAGGAAGGCTACTTCGCCTACTTCAGGAGCGGGGTTCTGCACAGAGAAATCAGGCACCGCCAGCCCACGAATCACCGGCCGAACACGCGGTCCTACGCGAGGGCGGCAAGCGGTGGAGGGAGCAGCTAGCGGTCCGGCCCGGCCCCGTCAGCGGACAGCCAAGATGCACGAGGTAACCACCCATCTCCTATGACCCCAGCTATCCTCAGATTTCTGTCATGGAATGTAGATGGACTCTTAACTAAATTTGAGGATCCAGACTTTCCGTCGTACTTGCAGAGTTTTTCTTTTGTTTGTCTGTGCGAAACCTTTGTTGATACAATTGATATGTCTAGAGATTTTCATGATTTTGTGGTTCACATTCTGCCTGCTAAAAAATTGTCAATACGTGGTCGGAGATCAGGTGGTATTATCTGCCTTATACATAACAGTGTCAGTAAATATTTTCTGCGTTTGGAGTGCAGATATGATATCATGGTTTTCAAGATAAGCAAAGTTTTGTTCAATTTAGATAGAGATATTCTGATGTTCAACGTCTATGTGCCACCTGCAGGCTCACCTTACTATGGTCTTAGTGAAGATGCAAATGGTATTGATGCCTTGAACAGATGCATTTCTGAGATGTTGGCAGTACATGGTAATGTTGGAATAATTCTATGTGGAGACTTTAATGCCAGAACAGGAACTAGAGCAAGCAACAACAACGGTGATTTGGGTGATATGAGGACGAACATAACAAAGAATGTCCGTTACTCTGACGATGAAAATATTAATGATTTTGGAAAGACCCTCTTTTCCCTATGTCTAGCCTTTGAACTGACAATTCTTAATGGTTTTATTGATAAGCAGCGCTCATCAAAATATACGTTTGTTGCCTATAATGGAAGCAGTGTCATAGATTATTTCATTGTCTCAGAGGACGTGCTTGCCTTGTGTCATACATTCAGAGTTGTGAACACTATTTTATCACCACATATGTGTCTTGAGCTTGAGTTGATAGCTCAAAACGGTTTACACAGGTCACGACTTGTTCCTTTAGACAGTATACCTCAGATGAAGATAGTTTGGGACAATGACTTTTCTGGTGTGTATGTATCTAATTTGCTTGAGAAGCTACCAGCTATAGAAAATGTGACTGGTGGAGGGTTCGATGTCAATGAAGCAGCCAGTCTGTTAACTGATGCTCTTGTAAGTGCCGCTAATTTTCTTAAGAAAACCTTTAGATATAACTTTTCTTCGTGTAGAAACCGTTGGTTTGACAAAGAATGCTACATTATCAGAAGAAAAGTAAGAAATTTCCTGCGGAAATATCAGCTGAGTCATTCTAGGGAAGACAGAGAAAATTATATACAAGAAAGAAAGAAATACAAGCAGTTGTTAAGATGTAAGAAAACTAATTACCAACATAAAGTGACTACTCTAATCTCGACACATCTACGTGATCCCAAAATATTTTGGAGACAGATAAAGGCTCTAGACAGAAGATACAAAGCTCCCTCTGGTATCGATTCTTGTGTCTGGATGGATCACTTTAAGACCATTTATGAGACTCCAAATGATGAAAATGTAATGGCAGGGGAGACTACTGCACTGCTCTATAACGGAAACAATGAATTGCTTGATGCAGAGATAACTTCTTCAGAGATAGTTGATGCTATAGATAGCCTCAGATCAGGGAAGGCTTCTGGGGGGGACAACATTCTGGCCGAAATGCTAAAGTGTGCTTCAAGGATACTTCTGCCATTCTTACAGAAATTGTTTAATCGTATTTTCGAAAATTCTGATTTCCCTGAGCAGTGGGCACACTCAGTTATCGTCCCTCTACACAAGTCGGGCCCAGTGAATGATCCGGATAATTATAGAGGGATTTCTTTAACAAGTACTCTTAGTAAAGTGTTCATTCATATATTGAATAAGCGTTTGCAGATGTGGGCAGATGACAATGAGATAATAGGTGAAGAACAGGCGGGATTCCGTAAAGGTTACTCAACTATAGATAATGCATTTGTTATGCATAGCATCGTGCAGCGATATCTGCAAAAGCACAAGAAGCTTTATGCTGTTTTTGTTGATTTCAAGAAAGCATTTGAAAGTGTTAATCGGGAAGCCTTGTGGGTTATTCTTGAACAAAATGGGATTTTTGACTCACATGCGAAGCAAAAGTGAGTCTATGTACTCACCTGTTTCGTCCGTCCGGGCGTCCGGGCGTCCAGGCGTCCAGGCGTCCGGTCCGGGCGTCTGGGCGTCCGAAAACTTTAACGTAGGATTTTTCTTGGAGACTATTAAGTCTATCAATACCAAATGTGGCATGATGGTGTATGATTACAAGGCCTCAAAAAACATACATAGTGACTTGTCCTTGCTTCAAGGTCAAGGACGCAGGGGCCATACATGTTGTCTAAAAAAGTCATTTTTCACATTTTCTCAATTTTCTCTCAAGTTTTTGAGATTGAATACCTCACCTATACATAGTGTATAGGGCAAAGTAAGCCCTATCTTTTGATACCAGTTTGGTTGACCTTGATTCAAGGTCAAGGTCACAGGAGGTCTTCAAAGTTGGATTGTATACATATTTTGAAGTGACCTTGAACCTGAACTATTGAAGATAACTGTTTCAAACTTAATAATTATGTGGGGCACATGTTATACTTTCATCCTGAGACACATTTCGTCACATATCATCAAGGTGAAGGTCACTTTGACCCTTATGAAATGTGACCAAAATGGGGTAGTGAACCACTAAAAGTGACTATATCTCATGGTAGAAAGTGCCAATAAGCCACAGCCACAGCCTGCTGCAAGTGAGAGCCATGAAGCATCTGTAAAGAAACTCCGAGCTAGAGTCAACAATAAGTTGAAGGAAGGCGATGTCGCAGCCGCAGTCAGAATCGTCGCATCCAATGATTCTGCCCTCGCTGTGACACCCGAGGTTTTAGCTTCGCTCCGCCTCAAACACCCTGCCGCCCCTTATGACTTAACACCACCAGTCCCAACAACTGGAGTTACTGCTCTACATGCGACGGAGGAAGACGTTATGGCTGCCCTTCGTTCGTTCGCCGGAAGTAGCAGTGGTGGCGTCGATGGTCTCCGCCCTGGCCACATCAAGGACCTCGTCTCGCGATCCACGGCCGAAGCTGGGGCAAGTCTCCGTCGTTCTATCACCAACCTGGTGAATCGTATCCTTGCCGCCGACATCCCGGATGTCGCCAGACAACTTCTCTTCGCTGCCAACCTGACCCCCCTCAAAAAGAAGGATGGTGGGATACGGCCCATCGCTGTGGGCAATACCTTCCGCCGGTTAGCCGCTAAGGTGGTGTGCCGACCGATAGTGCGCCGTCTCAGTGCTGAGTTCAAGCCGGTCCAACTGGGTGTCGGGGTGAGGGGCGGATGCGAGGGTGCGGCTCATGCAGTCCGCAGGTTCGTGGAGCGGCGCGGGGACGCCGGCCCGGCAGTCATCGTGAAGCTCGACATGAGAAACGCATTCAACAGCGTCCGCAGAGACCGACTTCTCGAAGCCTGCTTAAAACGGGCACCGGAAGCCTACCCACTTGTGCACCTGGCCTATCATCGCTCCTCTACCGTTCTTGCCGACGGCAAGGAGATCGAGTCGGCTACCGGCGTTCAACAGGGAGACCCCTTGGGACCTATGCTGTTCGCCGCCACAGTCGACGAAGTCGCCCGTGGTCTCACGTCCGACCTGAATGTGTGGTACCTGGACGACGCCACGATTGGTGGAAACCCTGCCTCCGTCCTGCACGATGTCGAAACCGCCGTTCGCAGACTGAGCTCCCTCGGCCTGGAGGTCAACCCGGATAAGTCGGAAATCGTCAACGTTGGTTTCCCCGCTGAGCAATTCGCCGCCCACTTGGCCAATTTTAGACCTGTCCTGCCTGGTGTCCGAGTGACGGAGCTGGACCATCTGGAACTGCTGGGCTCACCAATTAGTGCGATCGCGACGTCGGCTACAATAGTAAAAAAGACAGATGATCTGCGCTCCATGACGACCCGTCTCGAATACCTCGATTCGCATCCTGCTCTGTTCCTCCTCAGGAATTGCTTCGCGGCGCCGAAACTCCTTTATACACTCCGAAGCTGCCGAGCATACACCGCCGAGGCAGAGCTCCTCGAGTTTGACAGTGTCCTGAAAAAGGCCGCCGAACGCCTCCTCAACATCGCTTTCGACGACACGGGCTGGCGACAGGCGACGCTACCACTGGCTGAGGGTGGCGTAGGCCTTAGGACCGCCAGCGACTTGGCACTCCCTGCTTTCCTGGCCTCTGTCTACTCTAGCGAACGGCTCGTCAAAGCCATCCTTGGCCAAAACACGGACGGCGATTCATCTCCAGTGGACGCAGAGGACGCTCTCGGCCGTTGGAGACAGAAGGGGCTCCCATATGCCGATATCCCGGAATCCCAGCACAGTTGGGATCGCACTGCCAGTCGAGCTGTCGCGAACGAGCTCAGACCCCGTCTTAACCAGCATCGTTTGGTTTGTCTGGGCTCGGCCGCACAACCGAACAGCGGATGCTGGTTACACGCCATTCCCGCCACTTCGCTCGGCACCCTCCTAGACGACGAGACGCTCAGGATTGCTGTCTCTCTCCGCCTCGGCCAGCAGATGTGCCAGAGCCACCCCTGTCGATGCGGCAAGACGGTCGACACCTACGGCTTGCATCCGCTTTCATGCCGCTACAGTGCCGGGAGATTCCCACGCCACGCCGCTCTCAACGATGTCATCAAACGGTCGCTCGACTCCGCAGGCCTGTACTCCGTTATGGAACCGGTTGGCCTCGACAGAGGAGATGGGCGACGCCCCGACGGCATGACTGTCTTCCCATTTAAGAACGGCAAGTCACTTGTTTGGGACGCCACCTGCTCTGACTCTTTCGCGCCGTCTTCAATGACAGATTCTGCTATCGACCCAGGGAACGCCTGCCGGACAGCCGAAGGTTCGAAGAGGAGGAAGTACGCCTCTATCTCGGAAAGGTACCACTTCGTCCCGTTTGCTGTTGAAACAAC
>JAWQFJ010005916.1:0-7500 GCA_034096865.1 Theodoxus fluviatilis | reverse complement strand
TCCGGGCGTCCGGGCGTCTGTAATAAACTTTAACGTTGGATTTTTCTTGGAGACTATTAAGTCTATCAACACCCAATTTGGCATGATGGTGTAGGATGACAAGGCGTACAAAAACATACATAGTGACTTGACCTTGCTTCAAGGGCAAGGACACAGGAGCTCTTTAAAGTTGGATTGTATACATATTTTAAAGTGACCTTGACCCTGAACTATGTAATATCACTCTTCTAAACTTCATAACATTGTAGTACACATGTTATACTTTTATACTAGGTCACCCGTGTCGTCCGTTCAGGCGTCCGGGCGTCCTGTCGTCCATTAGAAACTTTAAGGTTGGATTTTTCTCAAAGACTATTAAGTCTATCAACACCCAATTTGGCATGATGGTGTATGATGACAAGGCTTACAAAAGCATGCATGGTGACGTGACCTTGCTTCAAGGTCAAGGTCACAGGGGCCGTAAATGTTTAAAAACCAGCCATTTTTCATATTTTCCCCATTTTCTCTGAAGTTTTTTAGTTTAGATACCTGATCTATATATGGTATATAGGGTAAAGAAATACCTATCTTTTGATACCAGTTTGGTACCATGCTTCAGAGTCAAGGTCACAGGAGCTCTTCAAAGTTGGATTGTATACATATTTTGAAGTGACCTTGCCCCTGAACCATTGAAGATAACTCTTTCAAACTTAAAAATTATGTAGGGCACATGTTCTCCTTGCATCCGGAGACACATTTGGCCACATATCATCAAGGTCAAGGTCACTTTGACCCTTATGAAATGTGACCAAAATGGGGTAGTGAACCACTAAAAGTGACCATATCTCATGGCAGAAAGTGCCAATAAGCCCCATTGTGCTTCCTATGTCTTGAATTAACAGCTTTGTGTTGCATGACCTTGATGACCTTGAACTTGGGTCAAGGCCAGGTGTATTTTGGTAGGAAAAATGTGTAAAGCATTTCTTAGTGTATGATGTCATTGCTAGGTGTAGTTGTTTGGACTTGACCTTGAATGGCACCTGAAGGTCATGCAAAGGTCAAGGGCATGTAAAGGTCAAGGTCAAGCATGTACTTTGTATGGGCTTTGCCCTTTTTGTTTTGTCTTTAAAGCAAATCTAACTTATTATATAGATGAGGCGTAATTATTATTTTAAATAAAAATTTGTTGGAGGCCAAATCCTGGGTAATATTTTTAATCTAGCAAAAAAGCGTTCTTTTCTGGAACAAAAATTCTCACTGAGAAGATGCTTTTTGTAAAGCAGCTGGCCTCAGATACAGCTAAAAGCATCGCAGAAACACAGGCAAAACGGCTTGGGGAACAGGTAGTTTCAAGAATCATTGACGAAATAACTCAATCAACCAAGACAACTCATCCTAAGGTTCTGCCTATGACTGAAGCAGTTCCAAAGTAAAATAAGTATTCCACTCCTAACCTTAATGCAAGAGCCCTTATAAGTCAATTGCTTTCACGAGCCGGTTTAAATAGTTAAAGCTCGTAACATTCGTGCAATCGATAGGAATGTGTTTCAGGACGATCTTAGGCAGCGTCTTGCTGACTTTCCTACGCCTTCTGCTGCTGACCTTGACTCTACCCTTCGTGACGTACTGAACGCTCACGCGCCTGCGGCGCAGCGCAAGGTCTCCTCGCGCAATGTGAACGCCCCCTGGATCAGTGAAGAGATTAAGGCAGCAAATCGGCAGAGGCGTCAGGCTGAGAGACAATGGTTGAAGTCCGGATTAACAGTGCACAAACAGCTGTACAACAAAGCAAAGAAATGTGTGACAAAGCTTGTTCAGGCCACCAAGACGGCCTTTTACAGTGCCAAGATCGTGGAGGGGTCATCTTGCAGGGAACTGTTCAGTGTCTGTAACCAGCTTCTGGGTAAGACCAAATCTTCCTTACTCCCCACTATTTATGCTCCTTCTGAGCTCCCGTCCCGCTTTTTGGAATTCTTTGAAGGCAAAATTAAGTCCATTAGAGAAAGTCTTGATAAGCAGTCTCCCCCAACCCCTCCAGTCACTGAGCGTTCCTTCCAGGGTGATCCGCTCTCAACATTTCACAGTCTTTCTGAAGAAACTGTGAAAAAGGTGATTCTTAATGCCACCCCCACCTCATGTGAACTTGACCCCATCCCCACTCCCCTCCTCGTAGAGTGTTTAGACGCCCTTCTCCCCACCATCACGTCCGTCATTAACGACTCACTAGTGTCAGGCTCTTTTCCAGATATTTTCAAGTCAGCATTAGTCAAGCCCCTCCTCAAGAAACCTAGTCTAGACCCCAACGATCTCAAGAATTTTAGACCAGTGTCAAACCTGTCATTTCTGTCGAAGGTCGTGGAGAGAATCGTCCTCAATCAACGTCTTGAACACCTGTCCTCTCACAACTTGCTACACCCACTTCAATCTGCTTACCGATCAAACCATTCCACTGAAACCGCCCTACTGAAGATAGCTAATGATCTCCTTACCTCCCTTGACAATAGCAAAGTATGTTTTCTCACCCTACTCGACCTCTCCGCAGCATTTGACACGATAGACCACTCCATTCTCCTCACTCGCCTGCAGAACACCTACGGAATCACTAACACGGCCCTTTCCTGGTTTCACTCCTACATCTCAAATAGACAGCAAACAGTATCTGTAAATAACTTGACATCAGCCACCTCTTCAGTCAGTTTTGGTGTCCCCCAAGGCTCCGTCCTCGGACCAGTCTTGTTTGTCATGTACATGCTGTTCGACATTGTAGGTTCACATTCCATAAACCAACATGCATTTGCCGACGACAACCAGCTTTACAAAGAAGCTACCCTCGATCAAATCCAACCCACCGTTGAATCCATGCAAAACTGTGTTCTAGATGTTAAGAACTGGATGACCCTTAATAAGCTTCAACTGAATGACAGTAAAACAGAATGCATGCTAGTAAGATCAAGCAGGACAGCCACTGATGCCCTCCCTTCTTCTCTTAAGATTGGCGACTGTGATGTGGAGTTCGTTCCATCAGTTAGGAACCTTGGTGTTACCTTAGATTGTCATCTCAATATGTCAGAACACGTCAGGAACACATGCAAGATCGCCAACATGCACATCAGACAGATCAGTGCAATTCGTCATCTTCTCACACAAGAAGCTACTCAAACTCTCGTCTGTGCTTTCATTCTTTCACGCCTCGACTACTGCAATAGCCTTCTTTCCGGTTGCCCTAAGCATCTCGTGGATCGGCTCCAAAGAGTCCAGAACTCTGCTGCTCGCCTCATCTGTAAAGTTAGAAAGTCTCATCACATTACTCCTATCCTCTACTCTCTTCATTGGCTACCAGTTTCTGCTAGGATCCAATACAAAACCTCCTGCCTCTGCTTCAACTCTGTCTCTGCTGTCGCTCCTCTCTATCTGTCTCAACTCCTTCACATCTACACACCATCTAGACAACTTTGCTCTTCTTGCGACACTCGCATCTTCAAAATTCCATCCGTTAGGTCAAAAACATTTGGTCAGCGTACTTTTTCATACCAGGGTCCTCCCACCTGGAACGGACTCCCCTTTTCAGTGCGTCATGCAAACACTGCAGCTTCCTTTCGGTCAAATCTGAAAACCCACTTGTTCTCTAAGTCCTATTGAAAATATTTCGTACTTGCTGAATGTTTCAGGCTCATGTTTGTATATAATGCATGTGTGTGCGTCTTTACGTGTAGGATGCATGTTGTATTATAACGTGCGTATGTGCGTTTCATGTTCAGGCTCAAACTGTATGATGATAATGTGTGTGTGTTTTTGTGTGCGTGTGCGCCTAGAGCTCCACTATGTACTTTTTTGACTGTGTGGAGGAAGTGCGCCTTATAAATAAACATATTATTATTATTATTATTATTATTATTATTATTATTATTATTATTATTATTATTATAGTAATTTTCTGTCTGCCTCTTGCATTTTCTTTTAAACAAAAGTCAAAAGGGTGAGGGAGGTGTTAGGGGTGAATAGCAGAAAACCCCGGGTTGAAATCTTTGCCAAAGTGATCTTGCAAATACAAGAGGTGAAAAGTGAAGCGATCCTGCAGGACCACCACAGGAAGTTAAGGGGCGGGGCTTGTAAGAGGTCAAAGGTGAAGCGATCTTGTAGAACTACCACGGGAAGTTAAGGGGTGAGGGGTGCAGGGGGAGTGTGTGGGGTGTATGTGGTGCGTGAGGGTGCTGTTGGTGTTGGGTGTGAATAGCAGAAAATACATAGGCACAGGGTTTATTGAACTTTTGCCCCGGGTTCGATTGTTGGGTGTGGAGGGAAGCAGTGACTTCTCACATTTTTGCCAGGGTTCCATTCTTGGATGTTGGAGGTAAATAGTCACAAAAACCTTTGAAATAAAATCCTAGTAAACGCATCGAGCTCCTCGCTTCTCCCAGAGTGGCTTCTTAAAATGTGATCAGTCAGCAAATTACATTTAAAAAGTGAACAGTCAGCTAATTAAAAGTGTTCATTAATGAGCTTGTACCGCCAACTCTATAACTGCTATCTATCCATCCACCCATCCATCTATCCATATATATTTATTCGTCTATCCATTCACCGTTCCACTCTCCGTGCATCTTTCCATATCTATCTATTCGTCCATCCATCCTTCCGTTCCTCCTTCTGTCCTTCCATCCATCCTTTTCTCCATTTATTACTCCTTCCTCATGTAAATTCTTCTGTCCTTCCCTCTCTTGTCCTCATAGTCTCCGTGGTGAATGACCTCTACAACGCTGCCTTCGACGACATGAAGTACATCATTGGCAGCCTGTTCTTCATCTTCGCGTTGGTCTGGTTCCACACCAACTCCCTGTTCATCACCTTCTTCGGCACCCTCAGCGTTGTCTGCAGCTTTGTCACGTCCAACATCATCTACCGCTTCATCCTGGACTTCCACTACTTCGGACACTTCCAGATGCTCTCTATGTTCATCATCCTGGGCATCGGCGCAGACGACATTTTCGTCTTCTTTGACTGCTGGAGGGACGCAGGGGGAGAGGTGAGCGCTGTCATCCTCCCACAGACTTCAGCAGAAAGTTGGTGAATGGTATTTTCCGCAAACCTGATTTTACCTTGCGTCTTTTCAGCACACACACTGGGACCTCGGAGTTCTTTGTGTCTTGTTTTATATAACCGATCCTCTTGGTCAATTTTCTCCTGGTGTAAGTCAAGCAGTTGGAAACACAGACACTCTCTCACACACACACACACACACACACACACACACACACACACACACACACACACACACACACACACACACACACACACACACACACCATTGAGTGAGGGGTGTCCGAAAGTTGACGGCCAGGCGTGATGGTGTGGCCAAGCCCACCAGCACGATCCTGTTGACTGTTGGTACCCCCACTCTTCCTTCCTTCGTGAAGGCTGGCTACCTTTGTGTTGCAGTTGACCCGTTTATACCTAACCCACTGCACTGCTTCAAGTGTCAGCAGTTTAATCATCACCAAGACTCGTGCAGTCGCGCTGCCCGCTGTGTGCGATGCTGTGGTGATGACCATACTGATGATGGCTGCCGAAACACCCCGAAATGTGCCAACTGCTCTGGCTCTCACCCGTCTTTCTCTCGCGATTGTCCCAAGTGGCAGCGCGAGAGAGAGATCCAGAGAGTGAGAGTCACCAATGGCATTTCGTTTCCAGAGGCGCGACGACTTGTGGAGGCTTCGACAAGGCCTCCATCTGGCCCGTCGTATGCCTCTGCTGTGAAGTCGGCCAAGTCTTTGGCTTGCCAGACGATGGTCACATGGCTGAAGGGTGACAAACCGAAGGCTGTGTCTGAGTCTGTGTCTGCTGCTGTCCAGACGATTTCTGGCGAGACGCTCAGGAAGGTCTCGAAACCACCTGAGACGTCTCGGCTGTCGACCAAGGCATCTCAGAAGTCGGAGAAGCGAGCTCCAATGACAGACTGTCTTTCGAAGGGGGAGCGAGACCCTGCGCAGCAGCACAATCAATTTAGTGCGCTGCAGGCCTTTGAGAACATGGAGACGGGAGATCCCGTCTCTCAGGTTTCTCAGAGCCACTTCCACTCCCTAAAAAGAAGTGAGTACTGTTATTCAGTGGAACTGTCGAGGTTTGAGGGCACATTTTGATGAGATTTCACTCCTCATTTCTTTACTTAATCCACTTGTTGTCTGTTTACAAGAGACTCTTATACGATCTTGTGATAAGGTCTCTTTTCGTGCATTCGCTGCATTTTCTTCTTCTTCTTCGGAAAGAGCTGTGGGTGGGGTGTGTGTTCTGGTGGGAAATGTTCCTCACGGTCTTGTCTCCCTGTCCACTCCACTGCAGGCAGTGGCTGTGCGGGTGATTCTCCACAGACCTATCACCATATTTTCCATTTATGTCCCCCCCAGCTCCTCTTTAAATCGTTCCGATTTAGAAGACTTGATTTTTCAGTTACCACCACCTTTTCTATTACTTGGGGATTTTAATGGCCATAACCCCTTGTGGGGCGGTCATATTACTGATGCTCGTGGCAAACTGTTAGAAAAATGTATCTGTGATAATGACATATCTTTTTAACACGAAGCAGCCCACTTATTTTCATCCAGCTTCTGGGTCATTTACCGCCATCGACTTCAGTCTCTGTTCCCCCTCTCTGGCCTTGGACTTTTCCTGGCAGGTGCAGGAAAACTCTCATGGGAGTGATTATTGACTCACATGCGAAGCAAAAGTGAGTCTATGTACTCAGCCGTGTCGTCCGTCCGTCCGTCCGTCCGTCCGTCCGTCCGTCCGTCCATCCGTCCGGGCGTAAAAAACTTAAACGTTGAATTTTTCTCGGAGACTATTAAGTCTATCAACACCAAATGTGGCATGATGGTGTATGATGACAAGGCCTCAAAACACATACATAGTGATTTGACCTTGCTTCAAGGTCAAGGTCACAGGAGCCATAAATGTGGTCTCAAAAACAGTCATTTTTCACATTTTCCCAATTTTCTCCCACGTTATTGAGAATGGCGACCTTAGCTACAAGTTTTTATATAGGTCAAAGCAAGCCCTATCTTTTGATACCAGTTTGGTTGACCTTGCTTCAAGGTCAAGGTCACAGGATCTCTTCAAAGTTGGATTGTATACATATTTTGAAGTGACCTTGACCCTGAACTACGGAAGATAACTGTTTCAAACTTAATAATTATGTGGGGCACATGTTATACTTTCATCATGAGACACATTTGTTCACATATCATCAAGGTCAAGGTCACTTTGACCCTTATGAAATGTGACCAAAATGGGGTAGTGAACCACTAAAAGTGACTATATCTCATGGTAGAAAGTGCCAATAAGCACCATTGTGCTTCCTATGTCTTGAATTAACAGCTTTGTGTTGCATGACCTTGGATGACCTTGATCTTGGGTCAAGGTCACATGTATTTTGGTAGGAAAAATGAGTAAAGCATTTCTTTGTGTATGATGTCATTGGTAGGTTTTAGTTGTTTGACCTTGACCTTGAAGGTCACCTGAAGGTCAAGT
>JAWQFJ010005914.1:32500-37621 GCA_034096865.1 Theodoxus fluviatilis | reverse complement strand
TTATTGTGCAGGCCAGCGGCCCATTACAATTGAACAAATCAACACCGATATCAGTGCATTGGCGAGAGAGGCATTCTCGCACATCCTAAGCGTTTCTTCATTCTAAGAAAAATGAATTACTTGTCACCGAATGCACCGCGTCTTCCCGCTGTCTGTGTGCATGGTACAAGTAGGTGGCAATCGCTCTTATCGCTCTAGCATCATTATTTAACATAAGATGTACAAAAGGGTCTGTGCTTTTCCAATCAACATACTGTGCCAAATATCTGCCCTGCAGTTCAGACAAAGCAGGGCAACCCAAAACAAAATGCCGTTCATCTTCAAATACCTCTCGGCAACCAGGACACAAAGTATCGTCGACATTTGAGAAGTACCTTAACTTATGTACAGAAAGATCACTAATACCCATTCGGAAGCGTATGAAGCAATCTCTGAACACTTTCTTATCCAATGCAAATAAATATTCTTCCACACCAAAACTAGTCTTGATTTCTCTATATAGCACAAATCTTTGACTTTCCCTCAACTTGCAAAACCACCGTTCTTTGAACGTCTCAATCATTCGCTCCTTCAGTGCTCTCAAAAAATTCCTTTCATCATGTACTCCCTGTGCTATCCAGATGTGCATCATATCATAGGTAGTTAAAATTCCTTTAATCTTTGTAGCCCAATTCTCACTTCTATCAACGCAAGATAACATTGCTTTATATACAATATGTGGATATCTATTCTCGTCCATTCTGAGAATCTTCAACCAGTACTTTACTGCTTTTATTATGGCATTGATGTACAGAGGGTATCTTCCTGTATCGCCATATACAAAGGTGGTAGGGGTTTTTGAGCTAACATTGAGGAATTGCTTTAACATAAATATATGCACACTTTCGATAACATGGCAATCATCCAACCCCCAAATTTCACTTCCATACAATAGTATTGGTTGAATTTGCGCATCTACAATTTTATTGAATATCTGTGGGGTAACATGCCCTATTTGTCTAAACAGTCTCATAACTCTCGAAGCTGCAGCTCTTCCTCTGCCCGCCAGGTCCGACAGCATTGTATTTATACCAAGTTTTGTTGACAAAGTAACACCTAAGTACTTGTACGCGGACACAATCTCCAGTTTTTGTCCCTTTAGGAACCACGCCTCGCGTCTCGCAATGTGACCACCCAAGCGAAATGACATAACCTTTGTTTTCTGTGCATTTACCCGTAAACCAAGCCTGTCCGCAGCTGCTTCCATGTTATCTATTTGATTTTGTAGACCAGATACAGTGTCTGATAGCAAAACGACATCGTCAGCAAATAGGAGAACAAAGATTTCGACACCGTTTGCTATCAGCTGGACCCCATGTTTCCCCTTCTCCTTAATATCTTTCACAAAAGACGTCATTAAAAGAGAAAACAGTAATGGGCTTAATTTACACCCTTGTTTCAGACCATCTAAACACTCAAAAAATTCTGACATAGTTTCATCGGATTTCACACAACATTTTAGGTTCACATATAGTGACTTTAACATCCGTATCATTTTTGTGGACATGCCCATTCGTTCAAGAATACTCCACAAGGTAAGTCTCTTTACTGTATCAAATGCCTTGCTAAAATCTACAAATGCCACATATAATTTTTTTCTCCTTGACAGATATCTCTTCACCAAGCCGTGCAGTACAAACACATGATCAATTGTTGAATAACCTCTTCTGAATCCCGCCTGCTCTTCACCTATGATTTCATTATCATCCACCCAATTCTGTATACGGTTCTTTAAGATGTGTATGAACACTTTGCTGAGATTACTAGTCAAGGATATACCACGATAGTTATTAGGGTCCATGGGCGAGCCTTTTTTATGTAGCGGGACAATAATAGACTCTGCCCACTGCCTCGGGAACGAGCCTGCACAGAAAATGGCATTAAACAGTTTGTACAGGTAAGGGGTTAGAACACCTGAGGCACTCTTAATCATAATTCCAAGGATATTGTCTGTACCTGCCGCTTTTCCCGTTTTCAGTTGATTAATTGCCTCTGTTGTTTCCAAAAGAGTAATGTTTGCATCTAGCAAATCTGAGTTTCGTTCCGTAATGTTGTCACCTGAAGACTGTATGGTTGTACCCTCTGTGCCTGGTAACTCAAGTGGGGCTTGAAACACTTCCTGAAAATGTCGTACCCATGCCTCACAAGGAATGCCTGAAGATATCTTACTTTTGTTGCACAAGGATCGTACCTGCTTCCAAAACAGCTGTGTATCCATTACATTATCAGTTAAGTTCGTTGTTATTATTTGCCTGTATTCATTCTTCTTTTGTTCTAATAGTTTCTTGTATCGTTTCCTGCTTTTTAAAAACAAGACCCTATCCAACTGAGAATGTGTTCTAAGATAATTCCGTAGACATTTTCTAGTTTCTTTCCTGCATTGAAAACATTCAGCATCAAACCATCTGCGCTTATTCCTATTTGCAGTCCTGAAAGTTTTCTTCATGAAATCCGCTGCACTCACTATTGATTCTGAAATGATTCTGGTGGCAGCATCTACATCAACTATACTTTCTTCCAGCAATTCATTCACTCCAGACTCTGCAAGGCCTTCCCCGACCATATTGACATAGTCATCTACTAAATGACCATTCCAAATTATTTTGGTTTGTACACTCACTTTCTCTGTCTCTATTTCCTGTGACACCGGTTGACTACCCATGGTCAATTCAAGTTTCATATGAGGAGACAGTACAGTTTCACGCACATTCAGTGATCTACACAACGGAAGAACATCCTCTGTGGCTATGATGTAATCTATCACGCTACTACCCTTTGAGCCCACATAAGTATATCTACGGGAACTTTCCTCATCTATCAACCCATTCAATATGGTCAGGTCAAAAGCAACACAAAGTGACAGTAGACTATGCCCAAATCCATTGACAATTCCATCATCAGAAACTCGTGCTTCCTCCGCCACATTTCCCAGCGTATCTCCCACACTATAATTGAGCAGATTACATGTTCCAGTCCTCGCATTAAAGTCACCGCAGAGCAATACAGAAACATCTCCATGCTTGTCTAACATATCGTTAATGCAGCTTTCTAAATAGAATATACCATTTGATTCATCCATACTATCATAATACGGAGACGCCAAAGGTGGCACATATACACAGAACAGAAGCACGTCTCTAACGGTGTGCAACAAGATCTTACTCACTCTGAACACGATGAAATCATAGTTACATTTCAGTCTGACAATATACTTCTCCAAATCTTTAAGCACAAGGCACAGGATACCGCCCGATCTACGACCGCGTGAAGATAATTTTTTTGCAGGCAAAATGTGTAATGAGAAATCCTGAAAGGCATCTCTAAGATCTATATATTCTACGAAAAAGTCTCGCAGAGATGAACGAAGGAAAACGACTGTAAATACTGGACGAAGTCTGGGTCATCGAACTTACTTAATATTCCCTCAGTGTTCCATGAAAGTAAACGAAAGTTTTTTGGTAACTCAGCGTCTGGGTTGTTACCTTCATTACAGTGGGTAGATGACTGGGCCGGGCCGTGTCCCTACGTGTCTGCTCCGCTCCTCGCCCTCACGACGGAGCGAGTGAGCGGCCTTGTGTTGACAGGCTGCCTTCGTTGTTCTTTGTGGAGCTTGCCGCCTTTAAAGTAGGCAAAATAGCCCTCCTGTCTGGCCTGGCTGAGCTCCTCGCGTTGTCGGGCAGTAAGATCACTGGCCACCCCGATGCCCCTCTCTCGTAGCTCCCGTCTCCTCTGAAGAATACACATCTTGTCCGATGATCTGACCAGTCGAGCGATCAGTGGCCTCGTTTTGCCTGCTGCAGGCCGCCCCACACGATGTGCTCGCACAATATCCCTTTCCTGCAGTGGCTTGGGGAGCACGTCCTTGACCACTGTTAGCACCTTCTGCACGGACTGTTCGTAGCTCTCGCCCTCTTCTGACTCCTCGACACCGTACAGCAGAATATTGTCCCTTCGATCTCTGATTTCTTGCTGTTCCACACGTTCGGTCAGTTCACCCATCAGAAATTCTAGCCCCATCCTGTCTTTCCTCTACCCTGTCTAGCTGCTCAATCTGCCTATCTATCCTTTCTCCAATATTCACCACATTCTTCTCAATTTCAGTCACTTTCTCAGCCAATCCCCTGAAGTCTTCTCTAATTTTTTTCATTTCCCTCTCCAAATTCTCTGAAAGTTTCTTTGCCAAGGATGATTCCAAATCAGACAGCATCACCAGCATTTCTTCTCTCTCAATTGGGCCTGGATTTAAATTTATGTCCCATGCCCTCAACATAATTCCTGTCCTGTCAAAATCATAGCCACTCCACATTGCCTCATTCACACACACAGAAGTAGTGTGCTCACCTTTCATGGCTGAGATCAAGCCCTGCGCGCAGTTCGATGCCGCCATGCCCTGCAGGCAGCAAACTGATCCCACCACAGTACAGAGAACAACCATGCGCGTCAGGAGAAAAACGGTGAATTCCGTTCCAGGGTCGTATCTTGATTCTGGGTTGTATCGTACCCTTTTCTGCGACCGATTTTTTGTCATGGCCCTCGCAATATACCGTCCTATGCGGCTTCTGTACTGCTCTAGGCTCACCCCCATGGCGGCCTCAGTGTGAGTACCGCTCACGATCACACCACCAGCGCGTATCACACAATAAAACTGTCAAAATACGAAATCCACAACCACCAAAAACTGTCAGACAGGTCACTCACTTTAACACTGTGGCCTTATGTGTCCCAGACGACGAAAAACGGCCTGAAAACAACCTCCTGCCAGAACAAGATCCATCGAACGCAAGAGCCACTCGGAACACGTCCGCTCTCAACCGCAGCACATACAGAACTGAGACACACAGAGAAAGAGAGAGAGAGACAGAGAAAGAGAGAGAGACAGAGAGAGAGACAGAGAGAGAGACAGAGAGACAGACAGACAGACACACAGACACACAGACAGACACACAGACAGACATACAGACACACACACACAGACAGACAGACAGACAGACAGACAGACAGACAGACAGACAGACAGAGAGAGACAGAAACAGAGAGACAGAGAGACAGACAGACACAGAGAGAGATACAGAGAGACAGAGA
>JAWQFJ010005914.1:20000-25000 GCA_034096865.1 Theodoxus fluviatilis | reverse complement strand
TGCCCTATCCTGTCCTGTTCCATCCTGTCATGCCCTATTCTGTCCTGTTTCATCCTGTCATGCCCTATCCTGTCCTGTTCCATCCTGTCATGCCCTATCCTGCCCTGTTCCATCCTGTCATGCCCTATCCTGTCCTGTTCCATCCTGTCATGCCCTATCCTGCCCTGTTCCATCCTGTCATGCCCTATCCTGCCCTGTTCCATCCTGTCATGCCCTATCCTGTCCTGTTCCATCCTGTCATGCCCTATCCTGTCATGCCCTATCCTGTCCTGTTCCATCCTGTCATGCCCTATCCTGTCCTGTTCCATCCTGTCATGCCCTATCCTGTCATGCCCTATCCTGTCCTGTTCCATCCTGTCATGCCCTATCCTGTCCTGTTCCATCCTGTCATGCCCTATCCTGTCATGCCCTATCCTGTCCTGTTCCATCCTGTCATGCCCTATCCTGTCATGCCCTATCCTGCCCTGTTCCATCCTGTCATGCCCTATCCTGTCCTGTTCCATCCTGTCATGCCCTATCCTGCCCTGTTCCATCCTGTCATGCCCTATCCTGCCCTGTTCCATCCTGTCATGCCCTATCCTGTCCTGTTCCATCCTGTCATGCCCTATCCTGCCCTGTTCCATCCTGTCATGCCCTATCCTGCCGTGTTCCATCCTGTCATGCCCTATCCTATCCTGTTCCATCTTGTCATGCCCTATCCTGTCCTGTTCCATCCTCTCATGCTCTATCCTATCCTGTTCCATCCTGTCATGCCCTATCCTGCCCTGTTCCATCCTGCCATGCCCTATCCCATCCTGTTCCATCCTGTCATGCCCTATCCTGTCCTGTTCCATTATGTCATGCCCTATCCCATCCTGTTCCATCTTGTCATGCCCTATCCTGTCCTGTTCCATTGTGTCATGCCCTATCCCATCCTGTTCCATCTTGTCATGCCCTATCCCACCCTGTTTCATCCTGTCATGCCCTATCCTGTCCTGTTCCATCCTGTCATGCCCTATCCTGTCCTGTTCCATCCTGTCATGCCCTATCCTGTCCTGTTCCATCCTGTCATGCCCTATCCTGTTCTTTTTTATCCTTTCCCGCCCTGATCTGTCATATTTTATTTATGCTCTTTTATCCTCTTCTGTCCTCTTTCATCCTATCATATGCCACCCTATGTCATCCTATGCTATGCCACCCTATGCCACCCTATGCCACCCTATGCTATGTCATCCTATGCCATCCTATGCTATGCCATCCTATGCTATGCCACCCTATGCCACCCAATGCTATGCCATCCTATCCAATGCCATCCTATCCTATGCCATCCTTTGCTATCCTATGCCACCCTATGCTATGTCACCCTATGCTATCCTATCCTATGCTATCCTATGCCACCCTATGTCATCCTATGCTATGCCATCCTACGCTATGCCATCCTATGCTATGCTATCCTATCCAATGCTGTCCTATGCTATGGCACCCTATGCTATGCCACCCTATGCTATGCCACCCTATGCTATGCCCCCTATTTTATCCTATGCTATGCCATCCTACGCTATGCTATTTTGTCCGGAAATATGCAATGACAGCTCTATAAACCACACGGAACAGTTTCCACCGCAAAAAATGCTGGCGATATCCTCCTCTGGTTTTGAAGACATGGTTTCAATAAGTGAGTAGAGACTGAGGTCTTGACTCTGCTCGCTTGCTGAAACCATGTCTTTTTGACAGGCGGAGATGGGCGAGCATGCTTTGGGGTTTGACGATGTGCGAGGCGCAGTGCCGTGGTTCTATCCCCGGGACGGGAAAAATTTGGGTTTGTTTCGATGTAGTTCTAATCTAAAGGTGGATCTCAGCAGAGATTAAGACGAGAACACGATGAGAATCTGTGCAACACGCCTCACACAGAAAGTTTGGTTTTGGCTTGATGTTTATGACTTGCGTATCATTGTAATAATGAAATACATTAAAGGGGTCGTGCTAATGCTCCACGTTTAAGGGGACGCAGATATGTATGGATCATAATGATGGAAAATAACAATCGTCATACCGAGCAGGAACTAAACCACGGCACCCAGTGGCCCCGCACATCTGCCGACACGTGGAGCCACTACGCCAAATCCCGATCTCAGACAAAGATGCGTTCATCAGCGTGGTCAGTCGTTCGCCTGCGGTCAGTGTACTCGTGCAGGGGAGGTCATGTGACTGCAGTACACGTGCAGGGGAGGTCATGTGACTGCAGTACACATGCAGGGGAGGTCATGTGACTGCAGTACACGTGCAGGGGAGGTCACGTGACTGCTCTGCGGGAGCAGGAAGGTATCATTATGATAAAGAAACCCATTAAAGGAGTCGTGTTCACGCTCCATTTTCAATGAGACGCAGATATGTGTAGATCGTAATGATGGGGAATAACGAAACACATTAAAGGGGTCGTGTTCACGCTCCATTTTCAATGAGACGCAGATGTGTGCAGATCGTAATGATGGGGAATAACGAAACACATTAAAGGGGTCGTGTTCACGCTCCATTTTCAATGAGACGCAGATATGTGCAGATCGTAATGATGGGGAATAACGAAACACATTAAAGGGGTCGTGTTCACGCTCCATTTTCAATGAGACGCAGATGTGTGCAGATCGTAATGATGGGGAATAATGAAACACATTAAAGGGGTCGTGTTCACGCTCCATTTTCAATGAGACGCAGATGTGTGTAGATCGTAATGATGGGGAATAACGAAACACATTAAAGGGGTCGTGTTCACGCTCCATTTTCAATGAGACGCAGATGTGTGCAGATCGTAATGATGGGGAATAAAGAAACACATTAAAGGGGTCGTGTTCACGCTCCATTTTCAATGAGACGCAGATGTGTGCAGATCGTAATGATGGGGAATAACGAAACACATTAAAGGGGTCGTGTTCACGCTCCATTTTCAATGAGACGCAGATGTGTGCAGATCGTAATGATGGGGAATAATGAAACACATTAAAGGGGTCGTGCTGAGGCTCCATTTTCAAGAGGACGCAGATATGTGTAGATCGTAATGATGGGGAATAACGAAACACATTAAAGGGGTCGTGTTCACGCTCCATTTTCAATGAGACGCAGATGTGTGCAGATCGTAATGATGGGGAATAAAGAAACACATTAAAGGGGTCGTGTTCACGCTCCATTTTCAATGAGACGCAGATGTGTGCAGATCGTAATGATGGGGAATAAAGAAACACATTAAAGGGGTCGTGTTCACGCTCCATTTTCAATGAGACGCAGATATGTGCAGATCGTAATGATGGGGAATAACGAAACACATTAAAGGGGTCGTGTTCACGCTCCATTTTCAATGAGACGCAGATGTGTGCAGATCGTAATGATGGGAAATAACGAAACACATTAAAGGGGTCGTGTTCACGCTCCATTTTCAATGAGACGCAGATATGTGCAGATCGTAATGATGGGGAATAACGAAACACATTAAAGGGGTCGTGTTCACGCTCCATTTTCAATGAGACGCAGATATGTGCAGATCGTAATGATGGGGAATAAAGAAACACATTAAAGGGGTCGTGTTCACGCTCCATTTTCAATGAGACGCAGATGTGTGTAGATCGTAATGATGGGGAATAACGAAACACATTAAAGGGGTCGTGTTCACGCTCCATTTTCAATGAGACGCAGATGTGTGCAGATCGTAATGATGGGGAATAACGAAACACATTAAAGGGGTCGTGTTCACGCTCCATTTTCAATGAGACGCAGATGTGTGCAGATCGTAATGATGGGGAATAACGAAACACATTAAAGGGGTCGTGTTCACGCTCCATTTTCAATGAGACGCAGATGTGTGCAGATCGTAATGCTGGGGAATAACAGCCACTTGATCCCGGACAGGGACTGAACCGCGCCACCCAATCGCCTGGCTCAACTCGACTGCTATTCTCTGAGCGAGTTTTCGCGAGGAACCTGGGTGAGCTACGGTAGGGTCACTGCGCATGTCTGTTTTTTTTCTTCGCGGAAACGCTGTTCAGTTGTGTCCAGTCGCATCCCTTGCAACAAGATGGCGACAGCCTTGGCTGGTGTGTTGCGGATTTACTGTTGACCTCATTTCTTCCCAAAATAAACATCACTGCTAAACTAAAATGCATTAAAACCAAGACAGTATCCAACCCAGGATCCTAAATGTTTGAAAGGTTAAGTGATTTACAACAATTGTGTTCTCACAATCCGTAACTTTGTGAAAAAACATTTGCCATGGTATCACCTCGCCATGGCATCCATCTTGGAACTGGAGAGAACGTACGCTGGGGCCAAGGTTGAACTTTGGTTAACCGGTGACGTCACTCCGGTCGAACCGTACCGAGTTTTTGCGACCTCCGGTTCGACTCGAGTCACTTTAGTTGACGCGAAAAGTCGCTCTCTGTCGTTTGTGACGTGCGTGATGAGGAAAAAAGGGATCGTCACCAACGTGCAGAGACTCGAGCCTGAAGGAAACTGGACCTCGAGCGTGGTGAACCACGTCGTCCCACTTCGTTAGCTGCGGAACTCTTCAGTGCGGGGAGGCACTTGAGACTGAAGGAAACTGGACCTCGAGCGTGGTGAACCACGTCGTCCCACTTCGTTAGCTGCGGAACTCTTCAGTGCGGGGAGGCACTTGAGACAAGGTTCCCTATTTTTACAGCGGCGCCTGTATTTGCCAGAGCCAATCACATTGTTTGCTTGCGGTGCTTTCCCACAAGCCCCTGCGCTATTGACAGGGCTCGTCTCTGGGTCCAAGGACGATGGGAGAGGCATGCTCCATGCATTCAGACAGAATTCTCACGTATGCCTCTGTCTTGGATGGCTCCATCCTAATCAGTAACGCACACAATCTGCCAGCGAAGACGTGTGTGCATGGTCCCGCAACGACGATGTACCTCACCGTGCCTTCAGCTGAATTTGAGACATGAAGCATTCCTAAAAGAACATTTCATGATCTGAATGATGGTGAAAATTGTTTCTGAGTCCGATGATTTGAT
>JAWQFJ010005914.1:7500-12500 GCA_034096865.1 Theodoxus fluviatilis | reverse complement strand
ACATATCTGCGTCTCATTGAAAATGGAGCGTGAACACGACCCCTTTAATGTGTTTCGTTATTCCCCATCATTACGATCTGCACATATCTGCGTCTCATTGAAAATGGAGCGTGAACACGACCCCTTTAATGTGTTTCGTTATTTCCCATCATTACGATCTGCACACATCTGCGTCTCATTGAAAATGGAGCGTGAACACGACCCCTTTAATGTGTTTCGTTATTCCCCATCATTACGATCTGCACATATCTGCGTCTCATTGAAAATGGAGCGTGAACACGACCCCTTTAATGTGTTTCTTTATTCCCCATCATTACGATCTGCACACATCTGCGTCTCATTGAAAATGGAGCGTGAACACGACCCCTTTAATGTGTTTCTTTATTCCCCATCATTACGATCTGCACACATCTGCGTCTCATTGAAAATGGAGCGTGAACACGACCCCTTTAATGTGTTTCGTTATTCCCCATCATTACGATCTACACATATCTGCGTCCTCTTGAAAATGGAGCCTCAGCACGACCCCTTTAATGTGTTTCATTATTCCCCATCATTACGATCTGCACACATCTGCGTCTCATTGAAAATGGAGCGTGAACACGACCCCTTTAATGTGTTTCGTTATTCCCCATCATTACGATCTGCACACATCTGCGTCTCATTGAAAATGGAGCGTGAACACGACCCCTTTAATGTGTTTCTTTATTCCCCATCATTACGATCTGCACACATCTGCGTCTCATTGAAAATGGAGCGTGAACACGACCCCTTTAATGTGTTTCGTTATTCCCCATCATTACGATCTACACACATCTGCGTCTCATTGAAAATGGAGCGTGAACACGACCCCTTTAATGTGTTTCATTATTCCCCATCATTACGATCTGCACACATCTGCGTCTCATTGAAAATGGAGCGTGAACACGACCCCTTTAATGTGTTTCGTTATTCCCCATCATTACGATCTGCACATATCTGCGTCTCATTGAAAATGGAGCGTGAACACGACCCCTTTAATGTGTTTCGTTATTCCCCATCATTACGATCTGCACACATCTGCGTCTCATTGAAAATGGAGCGTGAACACGACCCCTTTAATGTGTTTCGTTATTCCCCATCATTACGATCTACACATATCTGCGTCTCATTGAAAATGGAGCGTGAACACGACTCCTTTAATGGGTTCCTTTATCATAATGATACCTTCGTGCTCCCACAGAGCAGTCACGTGACCTCCCCTGCACGTGTACTGCAGTCACATGACCTCCCCTGCACGTGTACTGCAGTCACATGACCTCCCCTGCACGTGTACTGCAGTCACATGACCTCCCCTGCACGAGTACACTGACCGCAGGCGAACGACTGACCACGCTGATGAACGCATCTTTGTCTGAGATCGGGATTTGGCGTAGTGGCTCCACCTGTCGGCAGATGTGCGGGGCCACTGGGTGCCGTGGTTCAGTTCCTGCTCGGTATGACGATTGTTATTTTCCATCAATATGATCCATACATATCTGCGTCCCCTTAAACGTGGAGCATTAGCACGACCCCTTTAATGTATTTCATTATTACAATGATACGCAAGTCATAAACATCAAGCCAAAACCAAACTTTCTGTGTGAGGCGTGTTGCACAGATTCTCATCGTGTTCTCGTCTTAATCTCTGCTGAGATCCACCTTTAGATTAGAACTACATCGAAACAAACCCAAATTTTCCCGTCCCGGGGATAGAACCACGGCACTGCGCCTCGCACATCGTCAAACCCCAAAGCATGCTCGCCCATCTCCGCCTGTCAAAAAGACATGGTTTCAGCAAGCGAGCAGAGTCAAGACCTCAGTCTCTACTCACTTATTGAAACCATGTCTTCAAAACCAGAGGAGGATATCGCCAGCATTTTTTGCGGTGGAAACTGTTACGTGTGGTTTATAGAGCTGTCATTGCATATTTCCGGACAAAATAGCATAGCGTAGGATGGCATAGCATAGGATAAAATAGGGGGCATAGCATAGGGTGGCATAGCATAGGGTGGCATAGCATAGGGTGGCATAGCATAGGACAGCTTTGGATAGGATAGCATAGCATAGGATGGCATAGGATAGCATAGGATAGGATAGCATAGGGTGGCATAGGATAGCATAGGATAGGATAGCATAGGGTGGCATAGCATAGGGTGGCATAGGATAGCAAAGGATGGCATAGGATAGGATGGCATTGGATAGGATGGCATAGCATTGGGTGGCATAGGGTGGCATAGCATAGGATGGCATAGCATAGGATGGCATAGGGTGACATAGCATAGGGTGGCAAAGGGTGGCATAGGGTGGCATAGCATAGGATGACATAGGGTGGCATATGATAGGATGAAAGAGGACAGAAGAGGATAAAAGAGCATAAATAAAATATGACAGATCAGGGCGGGAAAATATGGAACAGGACAGGATAGGGCATGACAGGATGGAACAGGACAGAATAGGGCATGACAGGATGGAACAGGACAGAATACGGCATGACAGGATGGAACAGGACAGGATAGGGCATGACAGGATGAAACAGGGTGGGATAGGGCATGACAAGATGGAACAGGATGGGATAGGGCATGACACAATGGAACAGGACAGGATAGGGCATGACAAGATGGAACAGGATGGGATAGGGCATGACATAATGGAACAGGACAGGATAGGGCATGACAGGATGGAACAGGATGGGATAGGGCATGGCAGGATGGAACAGGGCAGGATAGGGCATGACAGGATGGAACAGGATAGGATAGAGCATGAGAGGATGGAACAGGACAGGATAGGGCATGACAAGATGGAACAGGATAGGATAGGGCATGACAGGATGGAACAGGGCAGGATAGGGCATGACAGGATGGAACAGGGCAGGATAGGGCATGACAGGATGGAACAGGACAGGATAGGGCATGACAGGATGGAACAGGCAGGATAGGGCATGACAGGATGGAACAGGACAGGATAGGGCATGACAGGATGGAACAGGACAGGATAGGGCATGACAGGATGGAACAGGGCAGGATAGGGCATGACAGGATAGGGCATGACAGGATGGAACAGGGCAGGATAGGGCATGACAGGATAGGGCATGACAGGATGGAACAGGACAGGATAGGGCATGACAGGATGGAACAGGACAGGATAGGGCATGACAGGATAGGGCATGACAGGATGGAACAGGACAGGATAGGGCATGACAGGATGGAACAGGACAGGATAGGGCATGACAGGATAGGGCATGACAGGATGGAACAGGACAGGATAGGGCATGACAGGATGGAACAGGGCAGGATAGGGCATGACAGGATGGAACAGGGCAGGATAGGGCATGACAGGATGGAACAGGACAGAATAGGGCATGACAGGATGGAACACGGCAGGATAGGGCATGACAGGATGGAACAGGACAGGATAGGGCATGACAGGATGAAACAGGACAGAATAGGGCATGACAGGATGGAACGGGACAGAATAGGGCATGACAGGATGGAACAGGGCAGGATAGGGCATGACAGGATGGAACAGGACAGGATAGGGCATGACAGGGATGGAACAGGACAGGATAGGGCATGACAGGATGGAACAGGACAGAATAGGGCATGACAGGATGGAACAGGACAGGATAGGGCATGACAAGATGGAACACGGCAGGATAGGGTATGACAGGATGGAACAGGATATGATAGGGCATGACAGGATGGAACAGGACAGAATACGGCATGACAGGATGGAACAGGACAGAATAGGGCATGACAGGATGGAACACGGCAGGATAGGGCATGACAGGATGGAACAGGACAGGATAGGGCATGACAGGATGGAACAGGACAGGATAGGGCATGACAGGATGGAACAGGGCAGGATAGGGCATGACAGGATGGAACAGGACAGGATAGGGCATGACAGGATGGAACAGGACAGAATAGGGCATGACAGGATGGAACAGGACAGAATAGGGCATGACAGGATGGAACACGGCAGGATAGGGCATGACAGGATGGAACAGGACAGGATAGGGCATGACAGGATGGAACAGGATAGGATAGAGCATGACAAGATGGAACACGGCAGGATAGGGCATGACAGGATGGAACAGGATAGGATAGGGCATGACAGGATGGAACACGGCAGGATAGGGCATGACAGGATGGAACAGGACAGAATACGGCATGACAGGATGGAACAGGACAGGATATGGCATGACAGGATGGAACAGGATAGGATAGGGCATGACAGGATGGAACAGGACAGGATAGGGCATAACAAGATGGAACAGGACAGGATAGGGCATGACAGGATGGAACAGGATAGGATAGGGCATGACAGGATGGGACAGGATAGGGCATGACAGGATGGAACAGGGTGGGATAGGGCATGACAGGATGGAACAGGATGGGATAGGGCATAACAAGATGGAACAGGACAGGATAGGGCATGACAGGATGGAACAGGATAGGATAGGGCATGACAGGATGGGACAGGATAGGGCATGACAGGATGGAACAGGGTGGGATAGGGCATGACAGGATGGAACAGGATGGGATAGGGCATGACAGGATGGAACAGGATGGGATAGGGCATGACAGGATGGAACAGGGTGGGATAGGGCATGACAGGATGGAACAGGATGGGATAGGGCATGACATAATGGAACAGGACAGAATAGGGCATGACAAGATGGAACAGGACAGGATAGGGCATTACAGGATAGGGCATGACAGGATGGAACAGGGCAGGATAGGGCATGACAGGATGGAACAGGACAGGATAGGGCATGACAGGATGGAACAGGACAGGATAGGGCATGACAGGATGGGGCATGACAGGATGGAACAGGACAGGATAG
The DNA here is from genome assembly GCA_034096865.1 of Theodoxus fluviatilis. Taxonomy (NCBI): domain Eukaryota; kingdom Metazoa; phylum Mollusca; class Gastropoda; order Cycloneritida; family Neritidae; genus Theodoxus; species Theodoxus fluviatilis. Next base: position 7,633 of record JAWQFJ010005914.1, on the reverse strand, counting down.
GGCATGACAGGATGGAACAGGACAGGATAGGGCATGACAGGATGGAACAGGACAGGATAGGGCATGACAGGATGGAACAGGGCAGGATAGGGCATGACAGGATGGAACAGGACAGGATAGGGCATGACAGGAT
>JAWQFJ010005914.1:0-2500 GCA_034096865.1 Theodoxus fluviatilis | reverse complement strand
GGGTCTGACCCCCCACAACGCCTTTCAAATGCTAATGTCCTTACATCATACGCCACAAGGGAAAGAATCATCAGAGAACAAAGCACCTTTCATCCAAACTACCTTTTGTTTAAGTACATGTACTTGTGTCCTAATTACTGCTGTTGTGACGTCACAGTCGTCGCATAGCTATTCTCTGAAGCTCATGACCCAATTTCCATAACCTCATGGCGTGTCATGTTGCACAAGTGATATACTTGTGACAAAAAGCGCGATTTTGAACTGCAAAGAGTTTCCCAGTCGTTGAGTCTCTATGAATATCAGGTGGTGCAGTTATGTACTGCCGTGTGTTGTTGTGTGGTAAATGTCGTGCAAGAACACACATCAGTCACAACAACAGTAGCAGCAATAGCGTTAACGACAATTAACGACGTCATTTTAAACACGCACACGCACGCACGCAAGAACGCACGCACTCATGCACGCACATACACACTTTTTTTTCGATCTACCTCTCAAAACTATTAACATTTTGGTACAACAGTTCGACTTGTTTACCCTTTTTTTACAATCATCTCTCTCTCTCTCTCTCTCTCTCTATCTCTCTCTCTCTCTTTCTCTCTCTCTCTCTCTCTCTCTCTCTGTATCTGTCTCTCTCTCTTTCTGTCTCTGTTTCTCTCTCTCTCTCTCTCTCTCTTCTACAGTCATCTCTCTCTCTCTTGCCCTCTTTTTCTTCCGTCATATCTCTCTCTGTCTCTCTCTCTCTCTCTCTCTCTCTTTTTTCTACAGTCATTTCTCTCTGTCTAACTCTCTGTCTCTGTCTCTCTGTCTCTGTCTCTCTGTCTCTTTGTGGCTCTGTCTCTCTCTGTCTTTCTCTATCCCTCTCTCTGTCTCTGTCTCTCTCTGTCTTTCTCTCTGACTCTCTCTATCTTTCTCTCTGTATCTCTGTCTCTCTGTATCTCTCTCTGTCTGTCTGTCTCTCTGTCTCTCTGTTTCTGTCTCTCTCTCTGTCTGTCTGTCTGTCTGTCTGTCTGTCTGTCTGTCTGTCTGTCTGTGTGTGTGTGTCTGTATGTCTGTCTGTGTGTCTGTCTGTGTGTCTGTGTGTCTGTCTGTCTGTCTCTCTGTCTCTCTCTCTGTCTCTCTCTCTGTCTCTCTCTCTTTCTCTGTCTCTCTCTCTCTTTCTCTGTGTGTCTCAGTTCTGTATGTGCTGCGGTTGAGAGCGGACGTGTTCCGAGTGGCTCTTGCGTTCGATGGATCTTGTTCTGGCAGGAGGTTGTTTTCAGGCCGTTTTTCGTCGTCTGGGACACATAAGGCCACAGTGTTAAAGTGAGTGACCTGTCTGACAGTTTTTGGTGGTTGTGGATTTCGTATTTTGACAGTTTTATTGTGTGATACGCGCTGGTGGTGTGATCGTGAGCGGTACTCACACTGAGGCCGCCATGGGGGTGAGCCTAGAGCAGTACAGAAGCCGCATAGGACGGTATATTGCGAGGGCCATGACAAAAATCGGTCGCAGAAAAGGGTACGATACAACCCAGAATCAAGATACGACCCTGGAACGGAATTCACCGTTTTTCTCCTGACGCGCATGGTTGTTCTCTGTACTGTGGTGGGATCAGTTTGCTGCCTGCAGGGCATGGCGGCATCGAACTGCGCGCAGGGCTTGATCTCAGCCATGAAAGGTGAGCACACTACTTCTGTGTGTGTGAATGAGGCAATGTGGAGTGGCTATGATTTTGACAGGACAGGAATTATGTTGAGGGCATGGGACATAAATTTAAATCCAGGCCCAATTGAGAGAGAAGAAATGCTGGTGATGCTGTCTGATTTGGAATCATCCTTGGCAAAGAAACTTTCAGAGAATTTGGAGAGGGAAATGAAAAAAATTAGAGAAGACTTCAGGGGATTGGCTGAGAAAGTGACTGAAATTGAGAAGAATGTGGTGAATATTGGAGAAAGGATAGATAGGCAGATTGAGCAGCTAGACAGGGTAGAGGAAAGACAGGATGGGCTAGAATTTCTGATGGGTGAACTGACCGAACGTGTGGAACAGCAAGAAATCAGAGATCGAAGGGACAATATTCTGCTGTACGGTGTCGAGGAGTCAGAAGAGGGCGAGAGCTACGAACAGTCCGTGCAGAAGGTGCTAACAGTGGTCAAGGACGTGCTCCCCAAGCCACTGCAGGAAAGGGATATTGTGCGAGCACATCGTGTGGGGCGGCCTGCAGCAGGCAAAACGAGGCCACTGATCGCTCGACTGGTCAGATCATCGGACAAGATGTGTATTCTTCAGAGGAGACGGAGCTACGAGAGAGGGCATCAGCCAGGCCAGGCCAGACAGGAGGGCTATTTTGCCTACTTTAAAGGCGGCAAGCTCCACAAAGAACAACGAAGGCAGCCTGTCAACACAAGGCCGCTCACTCGCTCCGTCGTGAGGGCGAGGAGCGGAGCAGACACGTAGGGACACGGCCCGGCCCAGTCATCTACCCACTGTAATGAAGGTAACAACCCAGACGCTGAG